>JAEANM010019262.1:0-12412 GCA_017656035.1 Myanophis thanlyinensis | reverse complement strand
TATTGCATTGGTGAAGACAAACAACAAACTTTTATGATTCAGTAAGTGTAGCTCAGACATGGGCAAACTACGGCCCGCGGGCCACATCCAATATATATTAGTTCACACAAACACACCATTCTCCTATTCTGGCCCGGCCCCTGTGTCAAATTTTAGAAACCATTGTGGCCCACGAGTCAAAAAGTTTGCCCATCCCTGGGCTAGACCATCAGCAATGATAGATCTGGCCACATCCAGAAATAAGTTGCATTGTTAGAAATGAGTGATGGGATCACATTCAGAAATAGCAGGACCCAAATGCATTTAACAGAGCAAGCAAATAAAACTCTCACAAGTAAACATAATTTAATAGTAACTAGTAAAACAAGTGATAAAATGTTGCACTGAACAGTTGTAATTTAGGGCATTCTACTTTATTTCACTCTTCTATACCTCAGATTTTTGGACTTCCTGCATATAGTCATTTAGCTTGGTTTTTTTCACACGACATTTCATTTTCAGGACCAGGGCCCCATTGTCATTGTTTTGCTTGGCAATGGAAGAACTGAAGCATTGCAAAAGTCATGAGGATCCTGAGTTCTGCTGCTTAGATCAACACTCTGCTTCTGAAAAGAAAACTTATCAGGATATCAAGTCTTGAAATCAATGAAGGCAATTCCATTTCTATTCAAGAGTGTTCATTCACACACTTCCTTTAGTATAGTTGTGGTCGCAATATGTTGAACATACTGACTGGGAATCCTAATTGTAAGTCACCCAAAGTCATGTATTCAATATAGGTGAATAAATAGAAACCAGCCAACCAGCCAACCCACTCACCCACCTACTAACAATACTTGGAGAGGAAAGCTGATTTTTAAATATTTTTCCTTTTTTATTATTTTTATAAATAACTGAAGATGGCAATCATACCTAGTACACTTTCCTCCTTCTGTTTTTCCCCACAACAGCAACCTTGTGAGATGAGTTGGGCTGAGAGAGTGGCCAGCCCAAAGTCACCAGCTGGCTTTCATGATTCACATAGGGTGGGACCAAAAGTCAGTCTCCTGGTGACTTTATAGCCAGGTGCCTTAATTACTAGATCAAACTGGCTCTCTTAGAGGAAGTCTTATTAGTGAAAAGAAAGGGATGTTGTAAAGCTAAACTAAATGTATGTACTTGAATCATGAGTTTAGATTATATTTATTTAGTAACAAGACAAGCTTATTCCCAAAAGTGGAGTCTTTTATAAAAAGCACAAGGTGGCAGTTCAGAACCAGAAATGAATACTAAGTCTATAAGATCTAAACTTAATAATAACCCTTCTCACACTGGTTCTATATTGTAAAACAATAAAAAAGAAACCATTTGGGAAACAGGCTTCTTAACTCCTCTATTTTCATATTCACACAGTTACTTAGTTGTTCTGGTCCTTACATATACATTTGTGATCTAATGAACAAAAATGGATAGATTAGTATGAATAACTCATTGTCTTGACTAAGGGGGAAATGTCAGAAATATAATGGATGAATGAATGTAGAAAGAAATACATACGTAGATGCCAACATCAAACACACATTTATAATACCAAAGCTATTTTTTGCTTGTGCAAAGAGACTATGGGAACTTTTTAAAAAGCTATGAACAGCAAGGATTTAAAAAGAAATATATAGAAGCATTTCTTTCATGAAAACTGGTTGGTATTTTATGTCTTTTTGACCCAGTTCATATTTTTTATAAAAAATTAAACAACATATGGGAGAGAAGCAAAAATAAAGAAATAAATATGCTGTTTTACTGCAAATAAAAGTTTCAACCTTTGAAGCAATTTTTACAATAGCCCTCTTTCATTTTGAAAAAGAACATACTTAATATACTATTTGGGAATTGTTGCAGTGTTCTATGTGAGTTCATATCACAATATTTTCAGACAGGAACTAACTAATATTGCATTTTTTTTCCTGTGGCAGGGATACATGCCATGAACTCCTGGGACATGTGCCTCTACTTGCTGATCCCAAATTTGCCCAGTTTTCTCAAGAGATTGGCTTGGCCTCTCTGGGAGCATCTGATGAAGATGTTCAAAAGCTTGCCACTGTAAGTCACCATCATTTAAAACGAGATTTCCTTCTGTGTTCTTCTTAATTTACTAAATAATAGTAAAAAATATAGGGGTGGGGAAAGCTAGTCATTTTCATCACCCCCAGATATAGGCTGTGCTCACACAATGCACTAAACCAATTGTTTTCATTAATTTCAGTATCTTTTGATGAATGAATACTGAACATGGCCATGTGTTTATGTATCCAACTAATGTTGGATTATTTAACAAGCTATGGTCAAGTAGGCTATTGCTTAGTATGGTGTCTAAATTAGATCATAGAGCCCATTCCTCTCTGACAATGTAACTATGCTATCTTTAATGTATGGTTATTTTCCTCCCTCCCTCCCTCTCCAAGATGCCCCAAAACCCTCCAGAAAGTGCCTTTATTTTATTGTTTTCCAGCTGTGTTGGAACTACTAGTCATAGAATTTCTTGCCAGCTATTGTCCATACTTCTTAAGAATGTAGAAAATTATAGGAATTGTGCATCCAATATATCTGAAACATACCTGATTGATAGAAAACCACTTTAGGATACAGATTTGAATGGACCCATTGTACTATATTTTTCCAGTTAAGATTTTGCAAACTGCAAACTGCATTGTAAAGGAAATGTACATATTTTTACACTAGCCTATAGATAAAATGAAGATGAAAAATAAGACCTACAACAAGAAAGTACTGATTTCTGAAAATATTGCAATATTGAGGGTAATTGTACACATTCAGTGGACAGGAATGCAGTATAGTTTTGCCTGATATACAAAAAGTAAAAATGGATTTACAGGAGTGAGAAAATTTTGTATCAGAATTCTACATGTGAATCCAAATTTCTCTGAATACAAAGAAAATTTAGAGCTGGAGCAGGAATCTGATAAACAGGTCTCAATTTTTTTTTCTGTTGAAAGTTATGTAAAGAAAAATCCACTGAAAATTATGTTCCCTAATTTAGGAAAAGTTTGCCCTCACCACATCAAATTTAAGTTGCATTAGCTTATTGAAGTTATGAAATTCAGACTAATTCTTCAGATTTTAATCATTTTGAGAAAACTAGCATCCAATGCATTATACAGTATGTACGTTTGGATCTATTATTAGTGTAACCTGCAATGTCTGTTTCTAAATGTTCACTATCATAGTGTTAGATTTGCTTCAACTTCTATTTTTTCTGTATGGATTAAAAAATATTCCAAAATTATCATTATATTAGCCCTCACTAATTGCTTTTTTTAAAGTACTACTTACAAATATGTCTAATTAAAACAATTACTGTCAGATTTTTTGTCAAGTTTTTCCCCTTTTATTCTGAAATTGTTTTCAGTTCTCAGTCACTTATGTATTAAAAACATTCTTTCTTTTATTGCTATTGACTGTGCTATTTTAAGTAGTGCTGAAAAACGGAAATTAAATCATTGGTCTCTTTGTACAAATTCACAGGAATGAACTCAGATATTTCTACAGAGGTAATCAGAAAAGCCAAGTTGGTGGGCATGATGGTGGGATCAAATCCCAATCCTTTTTAAAAATATGTCTCTTGTGTTGCATGTAGAGTTGCATGTAGAAATGCAGGCTTTGATTATGCCCAGGTAGGAAAGATCAGGCCAAAGAGTATGTAGGATGAGCTCACAACCCCAAAGGTGTTTTTTCAAAAGGCAACTGAATTTTATGTTTCTTTGAAAACATTTTGCTTCTCATCCAAGAAGCTTCTTCAGTTCTGGCTGAATAGTGGAGGATGGAAGGATTCATATTCCTTGCAGTTATCTGGCCGTTAGGATGATGATGAGGTCAAAAGTTATGCTAGATTTCTGAGCATGGAGAAAGGACGTGGCTTTGCTGAAGTACAGAAGTCATGTTTGTGCTATTGGTTTATGCACTGGATCTGCTCAGGAATATTGTGATAACTGTCAGTGGATTATATGTTTTAATCTTTAATCCAGGAAAACAGAGGCATGCAGAGGATTTGATGCCTTCATTAAAATGAGGAGAAAGGGGGCAACTATTGGCCCATCCTGTAGATGCTGCTACTAGGAATGAATGCAGTGCTGTTTTTAAAGAGTTGAGTAGAATAATGTTTGATAAAGTATATATTCTTTAGCAGTATGTCAGAGCTTGATGAGGAACCATTACAATAGGGACATCATCTTTTCATCTGTGAAATACTAGGCAGAACAGGTTTTAAAAGTTGAAAGAATTATTATCACAGAGCTACACAAACATATCAACATTGGAATTTTTTGAAAGATAATAATTTGTAAGCCAAATGTGATTAACATAACCGATAGTTGTTGAACAATTAAAATTGGAAATCTATCAGTTACTATCCTGAGGAATTGAGAATACTGTTTTCAGTATACAGTATCTCATTGACCTAGCATCAATGTAAGTGGCTTGGAAATAACCACTTATGAAAGCCAGGAAGCCCAATATCATCTAGAGAATCTGTGTGAAAATTCTAGAACTGAGAGCCAAGGATCCTTGTTCCTAATGCTATACATGTTTTAATTTATATTCTCAAAGATTACAGGTATCTGAAAGAAGAAAGCAACACCTCAGCCCCTACAACATTTCAGAGAAAACAAATGGCTACAGATGCATAGCAAAGTTAACCAGAATAATAAACAGATACTTAGCATTTATATAGTGCTTTAAAGTGCATAAAACGTTTTGCAGATGTGGCCATTAATTTTTACACTAGACAATATAAGAATGCCAATTCTTAAGGGCTGAAAAAATATTGATTTGTTTAAAGCAAGGAAATGTATCTATGATGCATTTAAATGAGAATCTTTGTTAGCCTGTTCAGTTGATACCTTAAAATGTGGACCACCAAACAGCTCCTCCTCCATCCTCTCATTCATGCTGGTGACATCAGTGAACTGGAGTCATCAATGACATAAAGCTGTTGTCTGCAGAAAAAGTTTCACATATATACAAAGACTGGTATGCAGTCTGAAATCCTACAATATCAAGGTTCCAGCTCCTAGAGAGTACAATCTCAATCAAGAGCCAAAACAAATCTGGATTCATATGTTTCTTGATATTCCATACTTCCAGGATTTAATTTTAGCCTGTTTGATTCCACTCATCTCTTACGGTTTATGAATTCTGATTAGGACCTCTATCATAGCTCCTCTTGGGCTGGGATAAATTTATAAAAATAACTATAATTGTACCATGGTAGTGAACCATTTCCTCCCTCATTGAAACATTTAACACTATTCAAGTCCAGCCTTCTGTTGTCTCCTTGGCAATTTGAATGAGCCATGAGAGGCAAGAATCTAGCCCAAAGATGGCTGAATTCATTCATACTATTGAGAAACATATCCACTTTTTCAAATTCCACAGGTTCAAAAGAATTCCAGATGTCTCTACAAATCCCTCAGTCATCTCATTCCATATTGCCACTGGACAGCAGGTTGTGAAAACCTAGATACTGTAGGTATACAAAACCTATCTAGAATGATAAACATACTCATCAAATATACTCCTATCCAATTACCTGCAAAGCCGGATAGCTAGTCACTAATAAATCTCTCAGATAATCATTAACATGCCATCCCATCCATCTTTTCTTTTTGTGAGTGATAGCCCCCCTCTTTTTTTAAGAGTGGCATCTGTTGCTGCACCCAAAACCTAGTCAGACAATTTTCCAACAACTAATCCATTCATCCTAGCCCACTGAAGTGGAGCATAGTTCTAAATAAACATGTTGAGGATTTGTCATCTGATGAATAAGCTGATTCTCAGTCATAACTAAAAGAAAAATGTAGAAGAAAAAGGCAGGATAGAGGCATTCTAAACCACAGATTGTGTCATGTTTGCAAGACATATTAGTGCCATGTGAAATGCCAAGGACTGTCATCGTGTGCTGGGTTAAGTCCACATTTTATCTTGTGTTATTTTTATTTCTGGAAGCAGCATTTTCTATTTTTCCACTTAGCTAAACAGAGGATGGAGAGCATGTCCCTCCTTCTGCTGAATGTACATAAAGCTACAAAAATATCAGAAAAAATATTCCCTGCATGGCAAGTATTTATTACTTCTTTATTACTGCAATTTAATTTCATGCCTTCTATCTGAGTGCTTTTAAGATGGCCAACAGTATTGCCAGAATAGTTAGTTATAAATAAAATCAATGAACAGTAACATAGAGCTGAAAATAAAACACAATCACTTGACAGATATGCGGGGAAGGGAAAGCTGAAGCTGTATAGTGGTTTATAGGGTTTTAAACACTTATGGGAATAGTGGAAAAAATCCTTTATGACTTTATAGATTAATTCTGTATCAATATCTTGTAATGTTGCTTCACCATTGGTACTTCTGATGGCTATGAAAAGAATAATTGTGCAGATGTTCATTTGCTTGAACAGTTTGCAGATACGCAAGGGTGTCTTGCATTTTTGACTGCTTATGATCAAAGCTTTTGTTTGGGTTTGCTTTTTTGCTGCAGCTGTAGACTTACTTAAAAAAAAGCTTTAGTGCTAACAGCCAAAAACACCAGATATTCACATGACTGCAAACTCTGTTCAGCCAAGCTGGCTCTACTGTTAGGCAGAGTTAACTTGCTCTCTAGGCAGCTGATTTTGTGTCTCATGATTGGGCAGCAAATTGTCCTTTATATTTTTATACTAAATCAACTGTGCAGTCAAGGCTGGACCTCAGAACTGAAGCCCCAGATGATGCGGTCCAGATGGTACCTCAATGACCTAGTAGTGATAGGAAACAGATGACGGGAAACAGCAAAATGGTGACAAATTTGTCAGGTTGATTCTGGCTGATTTAGTATCCTTTCTCTCTTCTCATTTAAAACCTACCTGATAATGTAAAGCTAGTCTAACATGTTCAGAGTTATAAACGCTTTTTTGGTTTTTTTTTGAAATGTAGTATCTACTTTGATAGCAAATTAGTGTTCATTCCCGTATGTTTATCTACTTGAATTAGTTGGATTGTAGATGGATGCTATCATGAAAAGCAGCTCTCAAACAAAAGACCAACTGTCTGCTTTACTTTGGAGGATTCCAGTCATGAGATTAACCCTGGAAAAAGTCTCAAGCAACTCTTGGCTGACCTTGGAAACAGCTGGGCACATCTGGTGAGAAGTCCCTCTGGATTCACCCAGCTGTTTGTGGATCTGATCCCATTGGACCCTAATGCCCACTGCCTGGGAAGAAGAAGCAGTTGTAAATTATGGAAGAGGGAAAATATTAGTTAAGGACACATCTTCAGGGCATTCAGTCCAAGGCATAAAACAAAGGTTTGCAAAATCATATGGCACTCCCTAAAACAACAAAGCTTTCAGAGTCTTCCAAAATTTATTACAAAATCATGAATTTAAATCTTTCAGAAGGGGAAAATAGTCAGATGAACGACTTTATATAAAGAATAATTCTAATTAATTTACATTTTTCATTCTGGTCTCATCCTCTTTCCCACACCATGGCATTTAAAGTCCAGGGACAGAATTTGGTACAGAAAACCTTGAACACCTTGTCTAAAATTAGTTGACTATATTCCATGTTGGCAAACCTATGGAAGTTGTGCCAGAAATGGCACGCCAAACCGTCCTGTGAGCCACACACAGCCCCACTGGCTCCATGTCCCATTCTTGCGCACCATTGCGCATCAGCCAGCTAGCTTTCAGCGTGCAGGATCATCAAAACCTGGAAGCACAGTGTCCCAGCATGCACACGTGTTCCAAGAGCTGAATGTTCAGTTTCCAGTATGTGCATGCATGCCGGCCAGATGTTTATCACAAGCACTTGCGTGCCAGGAAGCAGACACCTGGACAGCCGGCTCTTGGAGCATGCATGTGTGTCCGGGTTTCGGTGATCCGCGTGCCGAATGCCAGCTGGCCGGCATGCAACAGTGCACAAGAACGGAATACAGAGCCAGCAGGGCTGCATGAAATGGTGTGCAAGAATGGGATGAGGAGCCAGCAGGGCTGCGCATGTGTTGCAGGACGTTGGCGTGCCCTTCCGGCATGAAGGCCGGCACATGGTGATGTAAAAGGTTTGCCACCACCGGACTATATGATTGTTACTACTTAAAATACTCATGGGATTTTCTGCCTCAAATCCTGAAATAACTTAGTCAACCTTGCATCTCAGACTACAACTGAGTTCAAGGATTTTTGCCTCAGAAAAACAGGAAGCATAAAGATTCCATTGCCCCACCTTTTAAATTAAATATTCTCTGTTAATAAAATCAAGTGCAGAAGTCCTCAACTTATGACTGTTAGTTTAATAATGGTTTTAAATTATGATGGCCTTGGAAAAAGTTCTTTGCAACTGATATTCAAACTTACAAGAATCACACTATCCCTGCAGTCACGTGACCATAATTTAGATGCTTGGCAATTGGTTTGCATTTACAACTTTTTGCAGCATCTTGTGGTCATGTGTTTGCATGTTTCCAGCAAAAATATGTCCACTGAGGAGCTGGAGTCACTTAAAAATTTGCTTAATGATTGTGGTAAAACAGTTATAAAATTGCATCTGATCATGTGATGACTTGCTTTGTGACTGCCTCATCTTGAATGGATTCTGATCCCAATTGTGTCAGAAATCAAGCACTACCTATATTACTACTGTAGCACTCTGGCTTGTAGTCTAATGAGGCATTCCTTTGCATAAGTTTCACTGAAGTAGGATTTTCTTTTGAGAAAATATTCATAACAAAACTCTAGTTGGGCATTCTTCTTAAGAACGTTTTTGAGGAGATGGGACTTCACAATGAAGGCATTAATTTTCAGTTATAAATTAGAAAATAACTTTGTACATCAACTTCAGTTCATTTATATCACAGGAGTCAGTGCAATATAATTCTAATCAAAATTCATATTAAAATAATACCCAACACTTTGATGGAAGGCGTAGAAAATATCAAAATATCAATTTGTTTGTTTTGAATTTCCATCAGCTTTTTGTTAGAAATTTTAAAAGCTCAGGCAAGATTTTGTAACCCTTCAAAATGGCCTAAATTAATAAGGATCTTGAAAAATAGAATGTGTATATATATATTCAACATAACTGCTTTTAATGTAATGAAAATGGTATTCAGTCTGAAAAAATATGCAGAGATGCAGGCAAAATGATTTGATTTTATGGCTGTTAAATTCTTTGGATAATATTCCTTCTCTCTCCTTCCCTCTCACTCTCTCTCTCTCTCTCTCTCTCTATCTTGTTAATTCTCAACAGATCAAATAGAGTCCTGTTTTCATTACATAAATTAGGGAGAGAACAAAATCACCCAGATACAGAAGTTTAGAAATATATAATGTGCATATTCTGGGTGTTTTGGGGTGATATTTTTAAAAGGCTCTTATAATGAGCATTAACCAGCATGTCAGCTTTCAGGCACAAAAATGTAATTGATTTTGATAGTCAGGCTAATAAAAGAATAATGTGAGCCTGACAAAGCATTTTAATGCTCATTATATCTGCTATGTTCTGGGGAAAAAACATCATCATCATCATTAAGAAATTGCAGAATTTGCAGTCAAACTCCTCGACTCACATTAAATCACTCATACTGAGAATGTGTGATCTTCCAGAGTAGGAGAGAATGGTGAGAAAAAGCAAGGAAAAAGACTGCTTTTAGAAATAGCCTGGCAACTATGTAATCTTCAAGAGTAACAGATATAATTAAGAAAGTAAATCAGTCCCAAAGCATGTGCTTTAATTTGTATGTTTATCTAATTTTCTTCCTTAATGATACATATAGCCTACTGAAATTGGACTAAAAAGGAAATATATATGGGGGGGGGAATACCGACCCTCTTAATGCAGTAGGAATGAGTTTCAGTTGTAAGCTATTTTAAAAGTCTTTACTGATTAAAAAAAGGTTTTCCTGGAAAAAATGTTTTAACCCACAGTACAGACAGCCAACAAATAAACTGTAAGATCACAATTCTTAAAAATGACATTTACCCCTGATGACTTTGGGCTGAACAGGTTCTTAGTATAATCTCCCCACAAAGTTACCATTGTAAAAAGAAATTACAGTATTATGCATATCAGTGGTTCTCAACCTTTATTCACCACAGACCTCTTTAAACACCTTTTTTGGCCATGGACCCCCAAAACTTAGCTCAAGATTTAAATCATACCATTTCTACTAACATTTGACAAATGTTAGTAAGGTCAGGGACATGGGCAGGCAAGTTGCTGATAGTGACCTCAGTGATTTTGAATGATACATTTATCCTTTATCACAGATCTGGGGGAAAGTAGGAGAACATCAAAATGTTTAAGCTGCAAATTCATAGGCAGTCTAAAAATGTGCTTAAGTAAAGAAGTTAATGACGCCTATGAGATGAGTTTCAAAGTTTATGTACCATTGTCAGAGGTATAGTCACTGAATAGCAAGACAAAGATGTCCAGGAATTCAAAGCAAATTCACGGTTCTTTGATAGAGGTCATCTAAGTCATTTCCTTCAGCCCTAGCTGAGCCTGCTAGATTATGTACACTTTTACATGTATAAGCTGAGACCCTTCCAAATTTAGTCAAATTAGCTTGCAGCTAATGCTCTAGCTAATGGATTACACACAGCTAATGGCCCATGTAGTTCAGGTTTGTCTCCCCTAGCTTTCTCTCAATTTGGGAAACCTCAAAAAGCTTGATTGTTATTGAGATTTCTTGAAGTTAAAGCTCTCACATCAAGCATAATTCCGTAGGAAAATCTTTGTAGCAACAGCCAGCCTTTCCATGCCGTATCTAAAATTACTAGGGGTTGGAGCTAATGCCTTTCACATGTAAAGCACACAAAGGTATAGCTCATTCTGTAATGGATAAGTGTGAATGATTGAAAACTTATAAAATCAGAACACATAAGGCCAAGGAAGTAGTATCACTTCTTGTGTATATTCTCTTTCTATTGGGTAATGTGGCTAAAAGCATTCAGATCTTTTATCCATATACATCAAAGTAATTTCTCTTCCCAAAGAAAATAGATTTTTCTTAGTATTCATATTATTATGTATTAAAAAAGACTCTTAATCACCACTCTCTGTACATGGTCAAATCAAATTTGACTAACAATTTGATATTTTATCTATTTCCTTTGATGCTGGATAACTGGATAGCTGAACAAGTGAATGAAAATTGGATCAAAATGTTTAAATGTCTAGTTTAAGCTTAATAAATTACTGGATGATATAGTTAGGAAGAGTATGGCTAATAAGGTAATTATAGCACTTTTTCTAATGGAAGTGTGAATTGATCTCTTTCCCAGAACAGCTGGGAATTCTGTCATTGTCTTCCATTTAAATTTAGCAATTGTGTGATGTTAATAAATTTACATAGCAATTAATGGGGAACATAGTTCTATGTTATTTAGTCTTACATTTTCATAATGGAAGCAATATGTTTTAGAAGTAAAAAGGAAAACTTGCATTATCACCTTCCTTACCAGTATAGTCTAGATGCACATAACAAAGGATGCCTCATAAAGTCATTAACAAGCTGCTGTGCTGAAACATTTGCATGGTTTGTACAGTACAGTGCAGTGCTTCAAAATGATCTGGAATGGAAATGAACAGATTTTGTATATCCCTTCTTTAAAAACTGAGATCTCTGGAGCTAAATGTTTACTTGGAGATTCAGTTAGACATAACCTGAAACAGAAATTGTCACCATTTTTATGATCCCTCTTAAAATGACATCAGTGTCTCCAAATTATTATTTTTTAAATATTCAAAATTCTGAGACACCCATTGTGCAAGATTTTAGCAATTTATTTTGAAAAATTTTGCATGAAAATACTAACATTTCATATAAGCGCAAGTGATATATTGTAAGAGATTAAGATTCATTCTCATTTGAAATCTTTAGCGCTTTTCAGTTAAGACAATTTGGGAATTTTTTAGAATTTATCTGCTACTAGAAAATTCAGAACTTATTTTGTCAACTCCTTTTAACCACTAGAGTGAATATCTCTGTGTCAACTTTCATTGTGAGAAAACAGAGTCTTAAACTATCTTTCCCAGAAACACTTTTATGCACCTTGGGTCTGTCCTCCTGCCTTAGGATAGTTAATTCATGTGACTGTCCACCTATCTTCCAAGAAGGTTGCTCATCTGACATTCTTTACCTAAGTCTAATGCATGGCAAAGAAAAGCTTTTATCACATATGTTCTCCTGGACATAAAAAATAAAAATAAAATGGAAAATGATGAAATGAAAATGAAACTTCAATTCAATTCAATTTCAATTTCAAATTTATTGGTTACACACACAGTCATACATGATACGATATGCAGTGAAATGCTTACGCAACCGCAGGTAAGTTAAGGTAGGAAGGGAGGGTGGGGGTTAGAAAAATAGT
>JAEANM010019261.1:0-12412 GCA_017656035.1 Myanophis thanlyinensis | reverse complement strand
GTCATGTCTAGCTTTGTAATCAGTTTGTGTAATTTTGCTGCACTCACATATTAAATGTGAAACAGTTTCAACTTTGTGATTGCAAAGTCGACAGTTTGGAATGGTTGTGGTTTTTTGAATCTTTGCTTTCATGGCATTTGTTTGTAGTGCTTCTCTTGAGCAGCAAGTATTAAGCCTTCTGTTTCTTTCTTGATGGTTCCCATTTTAAGCCATGCCAATGTCAAGTTGTTGTCACATTTTCCTTCAATGTTTTTCAAGTGCTGTGCATGCAATGCTTTGGAATGAGGAATGAGGCCTACCTGCCTGTTGGCTAGCTGACATTTGGCCTCCTTTAACAGAGGCTTTAGCCATACAGAGAAAATTCATACAAGTAAAACACACAACACATCACATCAAGAACAGCAGGGTTTGTCAGGGTATTTTCTATAAAAAAATCTGAAGGAGTTTAGGTGCCCAGAATGTTTAGCAACCACCCATTCAGATTATACAGGGGAAAATGTTTCCAGGCAATGAGGTATTGGACCTTCCCTCTATGTTTCCTGAAATCTAGAATTTCTTTAGCTTCAAAATGTTGCTCCTCTTCAATCAGAGTTGGTAGAGGGGGCATGCCAGGTGTGCAGGGTGAAGGCATGACACAGTTTTGGGTTTCAACAAATTTCAGTGAAACATAGGGTGAATACATTTAAGGCTCTTGGGCAACTTCAGTTGTACAGTGACTGGGTTCATTACTTTAACAATTGGGAATAGGCCCAAGTATTTAGGACCAACTTTCTTATATGGTTGAGTGGATTGTAAGTACTTCATGAAGAGGTAAACTCTGTCAATCTTTTGGATTCACATGTTTTTATCAGCTTGTTTCTTGGGTGCCTGATGTGCCTCCTCCTTATGGGCAACTGACCAAGTGTTCTGCAGTTGGGCTATCCATTCTGTTAAGAAGGATATATGTGGTTTCCCTTGAGGAAGCTCTGGCATAGCTACAAAGTCCTGACCAGAGGCCACCTTAAATGGGGTGAACCCTGTGCTATTATACATAGAATTATGTATGTTAATTCTTCAAAAGGCAAATTGTCCTGTTGGTGAGTAATATAGCACCTGAGGTACTGTTCAAGAACTAAGATGGTTCTCTCACATGTGCCATTAGTTTGGGGGTGATGGCAGGAGCTTAAGTCATGGACAATTCCCAACAATTTAAAAAATTCCCCCCAAAATTGTGATGTAAATTGCAGCTCTCATCTCTTGCCTTTGCTTTGAGTTTCTAGGTCTCTTCCCAATTTTATTGTCAGGGTTCCACACAACATCAGCAACACAATCAGAATTCCAAAGAGACAAAGTCCAAAGAATAAGATTTTATTGAAGACATTGTTATGGTATGGTCTGGAGAAATCCTGAATCTAAAATTCCTGGGCTTTCTCCACCCAAGTAAAACTGAAAGTTCCACCCCACTAATTATCACATGTTAAATTCTCACCAACCCCTTCAATAAGAGTTCCAACGTCCCATCTAAGACTTCCCCCCACAGGTGTCCACAACAGTCCCATGAGAACTATTACTAAAAGAATGTAAACTAGATAACAACCCAGAGTCGGCTTCATCAACCCCCACTCCTCCAACCCAGTGACCTTGCAACAGAAGGAAAAATGTGTCAAAGCTAAAAGGCCCCATATAATATGCAAAGAAACTGCTAATACTATTCAGCAGAAAAACCTTAGTCCAAAGTGTCCTTTTAAGCTTGACATTTATTTTTTACTTCAGTTCACAGATTTTTAGTAACCCCTTCTTCCAGTTTACATATGGGTTCCATTTCTGCAGCCACACTAATCCCAATACCACAATTCTTCATTCCTGGGGCCATGATAAAACTCAGTCTCTGTGTATAGCCCTATCTGCAATTCTATTGGTTCGATGACAAACATTGCTGGAATCCCCCCTACTACCAAGCTGTCTAGTTAGCAAAACTCAACTGGCACCTTGAGCAGTCTAAGTCTCATCCCTAGCTTTTTAACTAGGGCAGGGTTGATTAAAAATCTAGTGCACCAAAATGTCCAGAAGGGCTGTCAGGTTGGCGTTTTTCCCCTGAGGATTGAACTGCCAGTTCAATGGGGACTGTCACCTTGGTGACAGAGCCACTTATGAGGGGTCATCATCACAGTTGGTGTCATTCTTCCCTGGGCCTTCTGCTGGGCTAGTCAGGGTTGTCTCATCAGCCTTGGGGTATGGGATGAACTCTATGACCTCCACTCCTTCCAAGGTTATCTCATGGTGGCGGTGGCTTGGCAGACTTCTTGGCAGGGCCTGGGGTCATTTTCTGGGCAGGTTGATTAGATCTACACTCAATGATCTGGTGCTCCTCCTTCCTGCAGTTGAAGCAAGCCATCAAGCATCCCTGGGGGCTCTGGGTACCCTCCTGATCTTTTGGCAGGAAGGAAGATAATCAAATCAACCTCTGCTTGATACCTTTTCTCATCTGCCCCTTACATTCTATCAATAGACCCAATGAATATTTGTATAATGAAAACTCCATAATAAAAGGTTTTCTTTATGATCCAATCATAAAGACATTTATAAGAGATGAACTTGGCAGAAAAACAAAGGACAGCTACTGGTGTGTGATTGTAACTGAAGATTGCAACTCTCTTTTCCTCCAAACATTTTGCTTTGTACATTAGAAAGAGAATGCCATCTAATTCCTACTTTGTAAAACCATTGGACCCAAATAATTATTTGTGTCTGTGTCCTATCAGGTCAGCCTAACACAAGATCATCTATCAAACTACAAATGTATGCAGAATTTTTTTAGCTGCTACAACTCTTAAATTAACAGATCTGTGATTGAATGAAAGGAAGACAAATTACATTTCCTTTGCTTAAACATTTTTCTGCAGCTTTGGTCTACACACAAAATTGACCTTAAAACTGATCTTTGTTCCTTTAAAAAAAAATTTGGGAAACAAACTGAATGAGAGAAAAGAGCAGGTAGTGTTTTTAAAAAAGATTGTAGGGAGGATTCACAATGAAATGTGATGAAGTGTATTGCTTTTTATTCATGTCTATTTTAAAAAATATTTATATGTCATATTGTATATCAAATCCAGAATGTATGCAACAGAAATATAATAATATAATTAAGAGAAAGCATAATATACAATACATAAACCATTTATTTAAGGCCCTAAATTAACAAAACAGCTTTAATATGATCGTGTGAACATTGATCAATTATAAGATATCTGGAAGTCCTTTTTATTGTTTCAAGATCATAAATAGTAATTTGGCATTAAATATTTGCGATCAAAGCCAGTAACCTTTTTTCAGTCTCATGGCATCTTTTTTAATTAAAGTATATATTTGTCCCATGCCTATAAACCTGCCCCTGACATTTCACATACAAGATATCTTGCTGCAAAAGGTCAGGCAGTATGGTTATAAATGGAAAAGAGATTAAAAGTGTTATGAAGCCACAGTGATCAGAAAGTGAGTTAAAGATGGAACATTTCTTCATATCCTTGTTTGGACATCTAAGAGCCAAACCCTAGCAGAGTTTCATTATGGTAACAGCAAAGCAAGCAAAACTGTTTATCAAAATGTAGTAAGAAGTGTTTTATATGCTTGCCTGAAAAGAACATTGTTGAAGTGGCATTTTAAGTATTGGCAGAAGAAAATAAAATTGAGCTACATCAAATCTCACCCAGAAAAACAGGGGTAAAATTGTATAAAAATGGGGAGGAATGGATATTAGAACATTAAATGTAATTTAATATATATAATAAAGAACATTATAAGTGAATAGGCAATAATAAATAAAGCAGAACTGAATAAAGAGTAAAATAAAATAACATAGGGTAAAAGTAAATATAACTCTGGAAATAATAAAATAAGCTTTTTTTGGCCGTAGAAACATGTTTATTTTGCACTGTATTTTTATAATCAAACTCTTTGAAGATGTTTGTTCCATCGCTTGTCTAGATCTGGCATCATCTCCCCAAAGAATCTGTGGCACAAAGGGAATGAATGTTGGTGATCTATTTATCTTATTAATGAATCTGTTGTAAAAAAAAAAAAAGAAAGCTCCTTATTCAATTTCTGGCCATCTGGTTCTGGAACAGAACATTATCTTATCAATTTGTCTGTCACATAATATCAAGGCTCAGTTAGTGGTTGGAAGATTTCAGCCTAAGTTGGGAAAATAATAATTCTGATAATATAAACAAGCATCCATAATCAATGAACATTTGAGAATTGGAATATTCCCAATTTTCAGAGTTGTACCAGTTGGCTTGGTGCCTCGCTAGTGTCCTGCTATCAATGAATCGGGGATGGAGGGGGACCAAATGAGTACTAACATATTTGCATGATTTCTACTTCAAGGACAGTTCAAACTGTTGTTAATATTAAATGGTAGCTTGCTCTAGCAGGGTAAGGCTAACAGAAATAAATTAGTACTGTAATCAATACTCTTTTTAAAAAGGAAAAGAGAGCAGCAAGCTGATATGGAAAATAGAGGCAGCTTCTATGAAGAAACAAAAAGCTCTAAATGACATTGACAAATAACTTCCTATTATCCCTGACTAACTTCTTTATTTATATTAGAACATTAAGTAGAAATTAAAAGAGACTTTTAGCTTAATGATCATAGGGAACGGAAGGGAAGGGAAGGAAAGGAAAATATGTACTGTATCTATGCTATTGCTATGGACATTGAAAAAGAGCCTAGCTGATTCATTTTCAATTCTTTTAACAATCTCGTAATATTGGTACAGTATATTAAAATAGATAATTGGCTATGACACTAAGGAATAAAGCAGATTTAAGCTAAAGTGATATAATACTCAGATTGTATAATATACAGGATTTTCTGCATTGTGACTATTCCTTTACATATGTCCACCATTTCTATTCTGTAAGCATTTGGGAAATTGCTTCAGTTCAGTAGACTATTATGCAACAACAATGTAGCTCTGGTCTTCAGAAATGACATTACCATTTTAAGATGATGTAAAGTAATAGATTAGTAAACAGACATGAATTAAGGGCAATTCATATAACAATTTAGAATATTTATATTACAGTGAGTCATGCTGAATCTGCTGCAAATACTGATTTTAAGACATCAGTTAGAATCCAGGAGAATGTGGGTTCTAGTTCTATCTTAGACATGAAAGTCTATTGGGTGACTTTGGCCCAGTCATTCTCTTTTGGCCCAGTCAACCTCACAAAGTTATTATGGAGAAAAAAGGATGAGGAAGGAATACTAGGTATGTTTGCTGACTCTTTATAGAAATAATAAAGGTGGGATAAAAAGTAAATAATATTAAATAAATACATAAAAAGTAAATAATATTTCAAGCTTGAAACATGTTGTTCCAAGCATTCCAGTAACATTTCTGCAATCTAGTCTTAACTACAAAACACCAGTTTAGGATTGAAACATTTCCAGATGATTAGAACAACTTGATTTCCACACAAAATGTAATGTTTCAAACTTGAAACATTTTGTGTACCTCTAATAATTAGGTGAACAGATCATGTCAATAGTATACTTTCCTAGTTGAAACAGCAATTTAATTCTGTGTTCATCCAGTTTGACTGTATTAATATACTGTACAGCATGTTTGATTCTGTCCAGTTCCAAAATCAATTGCAGAAATCATTCTGAATTCTGTAATGTATTCCAATTTGTGACACATTAATTTTCATTCCAATTTTCATGGAGCTTCGTGGAGCTAAAATAGTCCAACATCTTATTAGATCTCTGTTTCATAAAAAGCACTTAATTGAACAAAAGGAACTTGCTTCTTTTTAACATTAAGGCAAACAATTGTATTACTTGCAAAGCTCCTGTTAATTAAACAGCTCCAATACAATTAGCCATCATCACAAGTTCTTCATTTCAAGAGAGAGTAATGTGATTTTTGGATTTTCTGAAGCTGCTTGTCAACTTTATTAGATCCATCCTTTTTTATTTTAAATGTGATTTTAGATGCAATTTTCAAAACACTATTTAGCTTTTAACTGATGCCTTCTGTCGGAAACTAAAAAGCAAGCAAAACTGGATTGGTATTGGAAGAAAGTATTGGAAGAAAACCACATTGCATATTTGATAGTTACCTTTAACAATCCATTTATCTAATTGAATCAAGATTTATGCACCCATTTTCAAATTAATTCCTTCATAGCATCTGCCCACAAGGGTAAAAACAAATTTCCTGTATATGTTCTTTAATTAACTTTTTTTTACCTCCAGCTCTATTAACATATAAATGAACGATTTGTCCTATTAGTCCAATTTATGAAATCTGTTAGGTAGTTTGTTAGAATAATGAATGAATGAATATTTCTTATTTCTGCCGCATGGTTTAGTAACCCTAAATCTAGTTCCCATTTCCTTTATTAATTTACATAAAGTTGTTATATAATAAAAAATTAGGTGGGGGAAAGGATGGCTCCTGTAGCCCTGATATAAAGCAAACTATAAGTAAAATATAAACAATTTCTTAATTTTAAGAAGGCTTGTAAAGGGAGTCATCTATACTCTATGGCAGTGGCCCCCAACCTTTTGAGCACCAGGGACCAGTTCTGTGGAGAGAGGTTTTTCTGCAGGCTGGAGGGGTTGAGGTTTTTGCATGCTGTCTGCACTCCATGGGTAGGACTTTGCTTGTTGGGGACCCCTGCTCTATAGAACTTATTAGGCAATGTACACAGAATTTCAGAAGCACTAGACCCGTAATGGCGAACCTATGGCATGGGTGCCACAGGTGGCACACAGAGCCATCTTGCTGGGCACACAAGCTGTCAGCCAACTTACCTCCATTTGAGCATGTACATGTGATTGCACATGCACACATGTGCGATTGCAGAGACCCAGCTGGTCTTTGGGCCTCCGCTGTGCATGCCCCCAATTGCAGCAGGAAATCCAGCTGATCTTTGGAGTTCTCCTGCACATGCACACACGATTGCTCATGTGTGCGTGAGTCCCTGCGCACAGCATGCGTGCATTGCACATGCAATGCACGTGGAGGAGCTGCATGCAGGTATGGATGGCACATGCAAAGTGCGTACTTTTTGACACTTGGTAAGTAAAAGGTTCACCACCACTGCACTAGACTTACACGTGGTTAGCAGTAAGACTTAAATACTGTTTAAGTATTTATGCAAGCCACAAGTATAAGACCTCATTCTCCAAAATGACTTCTAATTCAGGGCACCCCAAGCCCTGGCCACAGTCCAGTACTGGGCCATGGCCTATTTGGAATTGGGTCATGTGAGTGGTTGGCTGGAGTGTGCATGCATGCAGGCCCACTGCTTGGATAGATCGAGCTGTGCATATGCGTACTGGCCCACCACTCATTCGGCCAAGTTCCCCTCTCACTCCCAGATGGGCTGCCAAGCTGCAAAGATTGAGGACCACTGCTCTAATTCAATGCCATTCCCTTTTCCCCCTTTTAAGAAATGCCCTGTTCTGCTATTGTCCCTTCATTGTTGGATTAAGGTAAAGAATGGGGAAGTAGGGATTGGCTAGGAATTAATATTAGGAAGAGTAGAAAAATGAAATTAGAAACTGGAGCATATTCTCATTCTCACTATCCTTTTAATTCCAATATAGTCAGGCTGAAAAGATGAATGTACATAAATAATTATTGTATATTATTATACATAAAATAAAAATTAAATGAATGAAAATTATACATAAAATAAAATTGCATTTCAGTCAACAATTGAGTATTGTTATACCAATCATAGGTTTATATTTTACATAAACAGACATTGGAGTATCATATATGAATTTTCCTATGGCTGTAGCCTCCAAAGGTGGAAGAAATTATATCTATCAATGCAGATTTAACTGATGAACTATATATAAATGTATTAGGATTGTGAATCCATTAAAATTTTTTGGAAGAAGCATGTTTGGCCTTGCATGAGCATATTAGCTATCTGCTGTTTTTCATGGTTTTTCATACTTTTACACAAACTTTTAATGTCAACTCATTAAAATTAGTATGACTATTAAAGCAACTGCATTTTAAAAAAATAGCTTACAAGGATGCCTAAAGAAAGCCAGGCTGCTTTAAGGAATAACAAGAGGCATTGTGTTTCACTTTCACACTAATATATACAAACAGTGAGTTCACTCTCAACCATAACTTCTGGGAAGAATGGGTGATCATTGGCTAAGTTTAAGAATACCCTGGAGCCAGCAGGTCTGGTGGGAAGGACAATCCAGTTCTTAATTCCTATTACCCTCTTAATTTTCAGTTAAGGTCTTTGGACTAACAATGCTATCTTTTCTCAGCTTGAACCAAAGTTACTACAATACCTATGTTCCATAACTATACACTATACTGTATACAACATAGTATTTAAACTGAGTACTGCTGGAAGAAATATCCATCTAGTTCAGTTCATCCTGAAAGAAAGACACTAGAAACATGGAGGCTGATTGGCTGATAGTTTAATGATGAACAGAACCAACAGCAGTCCTGGTCAGCTGACCAATTGGTTTGATGAGTACATGGATTTTTATACAGTTTGTTCTACAACATTTTGTAATTTAGAGGCTTGTTTTGTGTATTTTGTTCTTCAATTTTAATTAGTTTGTGAAGGCTGGCAATGAGTTGTGGTTTTTAACCTTGTTTAGGGATGGTGTCCATGAGCAGCATACTGCCATACACCCCCACAACTCTTTGCTCCTATCACCTTTGCTCCAGAGAGGCGAGCTAAGATGCCTCACATATTTAATCTCTTCTTCTTTCTGTCTCTTCCTGTCCCTTCCTGTCTCTGTCCCTTATCATTTAATTACTGACAATATAATATGTAACTAGGAGTTAGTTGGTTGGATTATCTAATGAGTAAACTGTGGTTAAACTTTAGATTATGAAGAATAACTTGTGCATGTAACAAGGAATATATAAAAAAGCAACAAAGATGATGAAAGTCAGTCAGCTCTGCTCAAGACATGGTTCATTAGCCCCTACAGTGCAAACCAGAGATAGAATTACATTTGGAGGCTTTAAAGGCTTGTTTGATTGCTGAGGAAAACAAGCGCCATTTTAGAAGAAACCATGAGGAGAAATTCCTGAGGTGGGGGCCCAAGGAGCAGAGAGAAAAGAGCAACGGAAAGTTCCACAGACAAGATGTTTCCAGAGAATGGATTACAGCCCAGCAAAGATTTTCTAAGCAGAAAGACCAGGAACAGAAGAGGTGTTTCATCTGTGGTGAAAAGACACATTTAAAGAAGGATTGTTTGCAAAGAAAAGACTGTTTACAAGGAAGAAAATCAGCAGATGAACAAGTTGCTGTGGCAAAAGTCAGCTATTGTAATAACAGAGACAAATGGTTAATAGACAGTGGGGCTAGTCAGATAATTATTAATAATTCTAAATTGTTTTACAGGATGGATCTGGCTGGAGAAGAGACAGTAGCCTTGGTAAATGGCCAGAAGGCAAAAGTTATTGGAAAAGGCAGTGTCCAAGTTCCATGTTTGGAAGAAAGGTTTAATGATGTATTATGTGTACCTGAAATGGAGCATAATTTACTGAGTGTCTCTAGCTTAGACAAGCAAGGATTTGAGATCAAATTTGTAAATGGGAAGTGTCTCATAAAGAGAAATGGAAATGTACAGTATGTGCACAGGGCATAAAAGTGGATGATCTTTGTGTTTCAGGGGCAAAAGTTTCAATGTAATCAAACATTTGGAAATATGGCACGACATGATTCATGCTTTCATCTCTTGCACAGAAAGCTTGGCCATGCCAGCTTCAGAGTTTTGTAAAAGATAGAACAGTATGCAGATGGGTTGAATTTAAAGGGATGTAAGGCATATTGGACTGTGCAGTATGTAAGTCATCAAAGTCCAAAGCATTCCCAGTAAGCAAGAGTAGCACAGGCAGACAATAAGAGCTCTAAAGCTGGTAGATACAGATTTGGTTGGGCCAATGCATGCTAATTTGGGAAGAGCAAAGTATATGCTGGTAATTATAGATGACTACAGCAGGTTTGGGTTCTGCTATTTACTAAAGAGTAAAGCAGAGGTGCTACAGAAATATAAGCAATGGGTAAGCTTCATAGAAAGAAGATATAAGCAACAGGTATGTCATCTGCAAACTGACAGAGGTTCAGAATTCATGTCAGCAAGTTTTCAACAGTGGTTGGGACAGTTAGGAATAAAGCACAGGCATGCTAATCTGTATACAGTATCTGAAAATAGTGTAGCTGAGAAACAGAATGGAGTCTTGCAATCCATGAAGTCCTCTGGTTTCAGATACGGTCGACCGGACTTATGTTCGCTGGCGCAAGGACTTGAGGGATCATGAACTTGTCTCTATCCCTTATGGGGCCTATTCATCGGGCCATTTTTTAAATAATTTCTCATTGGGGTTAGGGAGGGGGTTGTTTGGACAGGGGGTGATTCTTTCCATCTGAGGTTAGGGCCAGGCCAAGGTTTGGGCATGTCGGGGTGGTTCGGGAGTCCAGGGAGGAGGTGCAATCTATTAGCACAGTCTGCGGGAGGTGCAACTATGGCGGGTATAGGGGGCCACATCAGGTTCGGGGAGCACACCCCCACTGGTTACATATGGTAGCATGCTCCAACCCCCAAATTACTTCCTGTTCCCCGAATAGTGTGTGCTCTTGGTCCCGAGGCCTTCAGCTGATGCTGTGTAATGCCAGGTCCATTGTAAACAAGGCTCCCCTCATTTGTGATCTGATTCAAGAGGGGATAGCAGACCTGGCAGGTATTACCGAGACCTGGGTGGGCCCAGAGGGGGGTGTCCCTCTGGTTGAAATGTGCCCACCTGGGTTTCAAGTTTTTCATCAGCCGAGGGCTCAGGGAAGAGGTGGTGGGGCTGCAGTGGTTATTAAGGAGGATCTATGTCCTAGGGAAGTCACTGTTTCGCAGATATCCAGATGTGAATCCTTCTATGTAAAGTAGGGTTCCACAGTTCAGATGGGCCTACTGCTCACATACCTGGCTCCCTGCCATGTGACATCAGCCCTGCCTGAGCTCCTCGAGGTTGTGGCTGGTTTGGTGGTGGGGACCCCCAGACTTATGGTCATGGGGGACTTCAATTTACCATCTGCCGGCTTGGCCTCTCGGGTTGTTCAGGAGTTCATGGCTTCCATGACAGCCATGAGCCTGACCCAAGTAATTCGGGATCCCACTCACACGGGCGGTCACATCTTGGATTTGGTTTTTGTCTCAGAACAGTGGCAGAGTGATCTGGGGTTAGGGGATGTTTGCATTGAATCCCTGTCATGGTCAGATCACTCGCTCCTTGGACTGGACTTCCGTTCTGCATCCCCCCATTGCAGGGAGGCAGAACCGTTAAAATGGTTCCGCCCCAGGTGCCTGATGGACCCTGAGAGGTTTCTGACGGAGCTTGGGCCGTTTCCCGAGGTACATGCTCACGACCCTGTGGGGGACCTGGTAGCCACCTGGAATAGGGTGGCTGCCGGGGCCCTCGATCGGGTCGTGCCCTTGTGTCCTCTGGTCCGGCACCAATCCCATCTGGCTCCCTGGTTCTCCAGGGAGCTGATGGAGATCAGAAGAGACGCCTAGAGAGCAGTTGGAGGTCTAGCTGTGCCGAATCTGACTGAACACTTCTACGAGCCTATATTAGGACGTATTTAGTGGCGATAAGGATGACGAAGCGCTCTTACTCCACCACCACCATCTGCAGAAAACTGCCTGGCCGCCCTGTTTAGGGTGACCCGCTCCCTTATCGAAATTGGGGAGCGGGAGGATCCCTTGCAGGGACAGGCCAAGGATTTTTCTTGTTTTCTGCAGGATAAAATTGCTCAGATCCGGGATGGGCTGGACTCTGACTGGGTGACCCTAGATGGGGAGGAAGGGCCGGTCTCGGATGGGACTATTTGGGCGGAGTTTGATCCAGTGACCCCAGATGAAGTGGACAGATTGCTGGGGAGCTTGAATGCCACCACATGCCTTTTGGATCCATGCCCCTCCTGGTTGGTATCAGCAACCCGGGAGGGGACGCGGGGTTAGTTCCAGGGGGTTATAAATGCTTCTTTGAGAGAGGGGTCCTTACCTCCCACCCTGAAAGGGGCAGTGGTGAGGCCCCTCCTCAAGAAGCCATCCCTGGATCTGGCCATACTGTCTAGTTATCGGCTGGTGTCCAACCTTCCCTTTTTGGTGAAGGCTGTTGAGACCGTGGTGGCACACCAGCTTCCCGGACATCTGGATGACACATTATATCTGGATCCTCTCCAATCGGGCTTCAGGCCTGGTTTCAGCATGGAGACGGCTTTGGTCGCATTGGCAGATGATCTCTGGAGGGCTCGGGACAGAGGTTGTTCCTCGGTCCTGGTCCTATTAGACGTCTCAGCGGCTTTCGATACTGTCGACCACAGTATCCTATTGCAGCGGCTGGAGGGGTTAGGAGTGGGAGGCACCGTG
>JAEANM010019260.1:0-12412 GCA_017656035.1 Myanophis thanlyinensis | reverse complement strand
TTTTTTTGTAATTATTTTGATGTGGAGAGATATTTGTTTATTTGATTATATATGATTTGATTAACATGTGATGATATATAAAATATAAGAAAATAAAAAAAATTTATTAAAAAAAGAATTCTTTATTTTCCAATTAAAAATAAAAGCTCTGGGGGAAAATCAAAGGATATTATAACCAGAGGACAACCCCAGAATATAACCTTAAATATTTTGATTTCAATATTAAAAAACAATGAGATCAATGGGAGATTTTCAAAGAATAAAGTCATGTATGCCCATAAAATTATTTTTCTATTCCGATTATTGTTTCCTACTCAAAGGATGATTGCCTGATCTGTGGTTCCATGGCAGAAAATACATGCCAGTCTTTTGATGCCAACAAAATGCATGCTTCTTTTGTTTTCTTCTGTTGAGATGGAGACTGAATCTAACACTGAATCCCTGCAACTCGGCCTTACATACCAAAGAGACCAGCTTTCCTTTGGTCACTCCATCTCTTAGAATATACGCTGTACCAAATGGACAGCTGAAGTGTAGGCCCAGAAGTGAAAGTCAGCAGGTTCTAGCAGGTTCGCTAGAACCCGGTAGTAAATTTTCTAAGCAGTTCAGAGAACCGGTTGTTAGAAGAAATTTCCTTTTGTATTTTTCCACTTTACGTGGTTAATTATGTAAGGAAGGCAGGAACAATACATTCTAGTGTTGTTTCTTTATTGCCCTTCTTACAGAAACTGCCCACCCAGTCACATGACCCCTTAGCCATGCCCACCAAGCCACGCCCACAGAAATGGTAGTAAAAAAAATTGAATTCCACCACTGTGTAGGCCCTCTTCCTCCAGAATATGACAAGTTTGTCATGTGCCTTATTTCAAATACCCAGAATGCCACAAGCATTACCTAAGAACCCTGGTGGCGCAGTGATTAGAAATGCAGTATTGCAGGCTAACTCTGCCCACAGCCTGGAGTTTGATTTATAGAACAAATGCTAATGGAATGCTGGTTATGGAGTAACAGAGTACACTCTATTTCTGTGATTGAATAAGTATAATCTATAGTGGGCATCTCCCAAGCTTGATGTTTGAATTGGCTCTGAGCTTGATAGTAAATCATGCAGGTTTTGGTGCTTGGTTTTTTTTTTTTTTAAGGTTAAAGTTTCTACATCCTTTAGGAATTTTTACTGCTGGTTGTAAACAGGAAAGGGTAATTGTATGCTTCAACATTTCCCCATGGTGTACAATGCAGTAGAAGACTGGTAGTAGTGGATAGGAAAGCTTGTCAGCCACTACCAATCCTTTAATTAAGGAGAACCTAATAGGCTTCCAAGCAACCGTTCAGCTGTTCTGGTAGACAAAAGAGAAACCTCACTTTCTCTTTGCTCAGATCACAAATTCATTGCAGTAAAAAAATAAATAAAAATGCATGAGATCATCTTCCTTGGCTGGTGTCCAGATGTTTGAGTTAAAAGTTATAACTGCAGATTATCTATCATGAGACCTTGGATCAGATTGCTTGTTTTATTTGTCTAAGGGAGCTATCCGTCAGTGTGTGTTTGTAATACACATTTGGCACTTGGTCTAGAATTTGGGGGGGGAGGGTTTGCAGGGAAAGTCAGCCTAAATTTATAACTAAGGGTTATCGAGGCCATATCTCAGTAAGGAGATAATGTATCAATTGAATATTATTTCCCATAGGTTTGGACTGAATTGTATACCATAGTAACAAATTAGCCTGCTATACTTAGCTTGTATGTTTTCTCCAAACTTTAAGCTATACTTTTGAAATGTATATCATTTGTGAGAGCCAAGATGAAAACAGTTCTTCAAACCCCTGTATCTCATCCTGGGGGTGTGTGGGGTGTTAATGCAACCTGGAGAAGAAAAGGCTTGGCAAGTCTCAGGCTTACATCACCCCAAATATCCAGATATTATTGAATTACAACCCTAAGTCCTCTTCACTGTCAGCCATTAAGTTTTTATTTCAGGGACATCTGGAGATCCATCACTTCCCTATCCCAGAGGTGTCTATTTTGCTCCTTTGGACATCACTTGTTTGTTCTATTACCAAAACAATTGACCAAAGAACCAATTATGGAAAGATATTTAGAAGAATCTTCTTTTTTGTGAAAGGCCCACAGACTAGAATACAATAACCAATAAACAGGGTTGCTATTTTGGATAGTAAGGACATGGAACAGAGCACAAAGATTTCAGTAGTTCAAATAAGACTGTTCACTCACATTTATCAAGAGCAGGTTTTTAGATGACCTTGGTCAGAGAAACATATCTGGAGTTTACACCAATATCTCAACAGCAGAGATTTCTTACAAATTCCTCTCCTACCATTGAATCTAAATAACTTGCAGGTTGTGCCTTTTTAATAAAGCTATGGCTTGTATAATGCCAGAGTTCTTTTCCTTTCTTCCTCCCCCGCTTTCTTTTCTTTCTTTCTCTTCTGCAGTCCCTAATAGAATTCCAGTTCTTGAGAACAACTGTTCAACAACAATCAGAAGCCATAAACTAATTTGACAGGAAGGCCTTGTTAACATGGCTGAGTTTGTGGCCACCCAGAAGTGGTCAGATTCAAGGTGCTTGGCTACAACTTGTAAAAGTAACTTTGTTTAAGGCAAAGTTGTTTCTGCAATGTAAACAGAAAACTCTGTTCCATCTTTACAGCTTAGCTGCAACCAAACACCTTTCTCATCTTAATAATGACCATATGTAGAAACAGCAATGGCTGTCAGCTCTCCAAATGTTTTATAAGTGTGTTTCTGTAAAAAGCACACTAGAAAATGCCTTGAATGCAAACAGTGGGCAAACAGCAAGGGAAACTGAAAAATAGCAAGCGTGATTGTTTTCAGACCGTCTTTCTAAAACACCAAGTTGTCTGTCTTCAAAAGAATAGTAATTTTCAAAGCTGCAATTAAATGCTAGCTTTTCAAAAAAGGGAGAGAGAGATAAAGAGCATGTCCCAGGGAAAACTGAGCATACTCAGTAGCTGAGTGTCACTTGAAAGAGAGAAGGGTCACAAGGGTGATAGAAGAAAAGGTTCTAGAACACTGAGTGAAAAGGAAGTAGGGGTTTAAACTGTAACTTTTTATTGCAGATCTACAACTATTTGTCACCCAAACTCAAGCCCTGGAAATACAGACCCTTTAGCTTCCATCTAAGCCTTTAACTATCCTGTCCAAAAGGGCAGGGCTTTCACCAGGAGTGAAATTCAGCAGGTTCTAGCAGGTTCACTAGTACTAGTAGTAAATTTTCTAAGCAGTTCAGAGAACCGGTTGTTAGAAGAAATGTCCTTTTGTTTTTCCCCACTTTACAGGGTTAATCCTGTAAGGAAGGCAGGAAAGAAACATTCTGGTGTTGTTTCTAGCCTAATCTTTATTGCCCTGCTTACAGAAACTGCCCATCCAGTCACATGACACCCCCCAGCCACGCCCACAGAACTGGTAGTAAACAAATTTTAATTCCACCACTGCCTTTCACTAAGGATTAGCCAGTCCATGAAGGACTTCATTTCTCATTGTTCCAAATGTGTCCCTTTCAGCATCTTTGTGGAGACAATTTAATAAATTACTTTTAAAAAAAAAACCTAAAATAATTCTCAAACTGAGGGAACAGTGAATTTTCAGGGGTATTTCTATTTCTTCTTTCAATCTGAATATTGGCTGGACAATAGAAATTTCTTCCTTCTCCTTCCTTCTTAACCAAAGTGTATATACATAGCCAGATTTTCCATAATAGAGATCCCTTTCACTCTGCAGTGACTTCTGCTCTTGAAGCTGACTTCTGACCAACCTGCTTTGTGCCAGATGCTGCTCACAGTCCAGGCACCCTTCCTCCTCCCCCACTGTTACAAAATAGGGGCATCTGTTTACAGTTTCTTCTACTTTCTAATTCCTCTCCAGGATCATTCTTTTCCAACCAATTTCCAGCCCAGCATTTGTATTTACATGCTTACAATATGCAAAAAACATTGTGAGGTATCTGGTTCTAATTACCATCTGTTCGGGCTTATGGTAATGCCTTGTTTGTTTGCTTGCTTCTTTATTTGCTCCTTAGAT
The DNA here is from genome assembly GCA_017656035.1 of Myanophis thanlyinensis. NCBI lineage: Eukaryota > Metazoa > Chordata > Lepidosauria > Squamata > Homalopsidae > Myanophis > Myanophis thanlyinensis. The sequence continues at coordinate 8,352 of JAEANM010019260.1, read as the reverse complement.
CTTCCCGTCTCAACTCTCCTGTCTTCACTGTAGTCCTCCCACTATCCAGATCTTCCAAATTGGTCTGATTGTGTAACTAAGAAGTGCAGTAGGTGACTTTAAGTCTGACATAGTATGCTGAGCTATCCTCATAATAAAAGACAAATGGGAGCAGAAGGTTGACCGGGTCTACTGCTACAGCTGGTATCACTACAGAGGGTTCCCAGTAGATTGGCAGGCCTTCTGAAAACTTTTTTTTAACAATGCCAGCAATGTCTTCCCCTACCCCACCTTTATTTATACTGCTGGAATGAAGAAACTTTGGTGGAGTCAAGAATAGGGGGGGGGGGTTGTATACAAAGCAATCTGTTTTATTTAAGGTGGCCTGGGTGCCCTCCAAATAATATACAGACTTTGGCAGTTCTAAGCAGTCATAGCCAAAATGGCTGTTTTTGAGAATTGTGGGGATTTTAGAAAGGGTCATTTTCTTGAAAGACATTACATATTAATAGTAGCATACAGTATTCAAGTCAGTTTGGCACCTGGCAGGAGCTACTTAACAGAGGTGAAATTCAGCCGGTTTGCACCAATTCTATAGAATCATTCTCAAAGCGGGCGTAGAAGATGTTCAGCTTGTCTGCCAGGGACGTGTTTGCGGTCATCCTATCGGATGTAGATGGGTGTTTATAGTCCGTTATTGTTTTTAGGCCTTGCCATAGGCTTCTGGAGTCACTCTGTTGGAGCCGTGACTCTAGTTTTCTCTCATAGCACTGCTACTCCTACACTACTCCTTCACCGCTTTCCACACTTTATACGATGCAGCTTTATATGGATCCATGTCACCTGACATGTCCTGCGTTGTAGGCAGCGTTGTAGGTCGTGGGCTGTCGCGTAAGCATTTCACTGCATATTGTACCATGTATGACTGTGTATGTGACCAATAAAATTTGAAATTGAAATTGAAATTGAAATTGAATCAGTTATTAGAAGAAATCTCCTTTTGGTTTTTTTCCCACTTTACAGGGTTAATCCTGTAAATAAGGCAGTTGTTTCTAGCCTAATCTTTATTGCCTTGCTCACAGAAACTGCCTCTCCCCTTATTACATTGTAACTTTGGTGAAGTTTAATTCTGTGCTTGGTGAGGTTTAATCCTGTGGCCACACCCACAGAACCGGTAGTAAAAAAAATTGAATTTCACTACTTAGATAAATCCCTGCAGTTTTCTGACAGCACTGCCTGTTTCCCAGGATTGAGAATGAGGGACTGGTCCCAAGGTCATCCATCTGCCTTTATGCCTAAGGTGGAACTAGAACTTAAGGTCTCCCAGTCTGGTGCCTTAACCACGACACCAAACTGGCTCCCAGAAAACACAGGTGTAGACTTAAAGCTATTGTAAAATAAACTGTATGCTTTTTTAAAAAAAATCTAAAACAATTGAATAAAAAACAAAAGCAAAGCAGAAAAATGACACAAGAAAAGGCAAAAAAGAAAAATTAAAATGAGAAACAGGAAGAGAATTTTTTTTCTCTTCTTTTCCTTTTGAAGACCTTCAACACCCAAGATGGTAAAAGAGGGAGGAAGAGGAGGAAGAGGAGCCACATGTCTGGAGGGCAGTTAGACTGAAGACACTGGAAAGCAACAAGAAGAAATTCATGGCAAATCCTCCATGCTGGCCTGATGATGCATTGGGGGTGAGGTGTTGGGAGTGAGATACTATCAGAGCCTATGAATGTACACAAACCAGCAGGCTTCTCTTTAGCCTTTGGAAATATTGAATAAACAAGACATCAGAAAAAGACAGTCGTTGAGGGGTATTTCCTCTAAAGGTTTGAAGGCAACACTAGAAAAAAGGACCCATGGGTAGAAACGGACTGTCATTCACATATTCATTCAGCTCATGTCTCCTTAACAAGACACATTAGGAGGCAGAAGGGAATGCTTAAATGCTTTTCCCTTTATTGGCAGATTTGAGAAAGGCATGGAAAGACACAGACCCAAATTATAGGTATGTTTGTCTTAGATCAGCTTAGGAGGGCTATGTAGACAGAGTTAAATTGGGATTTCCACTGATTCACTCAGTTACAAACAAATGGAACAAAGCTGTAACAACAGGACTGTGGTAAAATAAACACTTCATAAAGAGAGTAAAACAGAACAGGCCAGGCTTCTTAAAGAATAAAACTACTATTATAATATACTGAATTATGTTAGCGTTATCTTTATATACAAGCAACTCATGTGAATAAACAAATTTCTCTGTCTCTATCTAATCCTTATGCAACATACATCCAGAGCTGTGCTATGTAATTCTTCCAAATTCTATGGGTGAATTAACTCTTACTTTGCATCTATTTCGGCGCAATTGAATTCCAAGCTTATCCTGATAACTGCCTGTATGGGTGAGTCAGTTAATTCTACTTTGATTAGGGCTACAAGTTATGATCTGCAAAATTGTAGCTAATCCCTAAGATCCTTTATCATTCCTGCTACTTAGGGCTCACAGGGAGTTTTGCAGCCCAGCTCTAATACTCATTTTGATTGACTGCTGCCAATTATTAAATACTAGCAACCTAATTACAGGAACAAATATAATCACCACATCCTACACTCTAAAGACTGAATGGCACATTACATGGAAAGTCCACTGTCAGCTTGGGTTTCTGGAAGAGTAACTGTAGAGGGCTGCCAATTTCAGAAGGAAAAAGAGAGAAAAATAGTGGTTGAGATAGTGGGAAGTTAATGTATTTCCTAAAGCTGCTCTTGATGGGCTTTCTTGCAGAGCAAATGACAACTGGGGAGAGGACTTGTCAGAAAAGACTCGCTCCAGGTGGAATGAGCATTGTTCCCACGGAAGCGCTTAGATTAGAAGAACCACCAACTTGTATTTGATTGGGAGAAGTTTGTTGTTGTTGCTGTTGCAATTATTATTATTCAGAAGAAAGCCAGTTTTGTCTGGTGGTTAAGGCATTAGGCATGAAACCAGGAGACTAAGTTCGAATCCAACCTTAGCCATGGAAGCCAAGTGGGTGATTTTGGGCTAGTCACTCTCTCTCAAGCCACCCCACACACAGAGAACAGATGTTATGAGAAAAATAGATGGAGGAAGGAATGTTGTGTATGTTCACCTCCATAAGTTATTTATAAAAATAAAGGTGGAAATGTTAAATTAAGAAAACAACTTGCCAAAGCTTAGATGATATTATGAAATATTCACATAATGCAGAGGGAAAAATCAGTACTCTGAAGTATGCTTCTGTCACTGAAATCATATTCATGTTTATTACACCACATCAGTTTTATTTCTGAGTAACTGTCACATCTGTACATTTATCATTTGTCCCCAGGCCAACCAACAGGTCTTCAGGCTCTTATGAAAAGATAGGAGAGTGGAGGAAGATCTCACCTTGGTGGGTAAGATGCTCCAAAGGGCAGCAGAAAAGGCTCTCCTTCTAGATCTTGATAGTCAGAGTTCTTGGACTGATGGGATCTGAAGTAAGCCCTCTGGGCAGCTTGTCTTAGTGGGATGAGATGATTCATCAGGTAGCCTGGACCTATCTCATTAAGAGCTTTAAAGGCTACACCCAACTCCTTGAACTACACCTGGAAGCAGACCAGTAGCCAGTGTATTTTGCATAGCAAAGGCGTACATCGTATATATTTAACATTTTGGATTATTTTAAGATGAACGTTCATTCAATATTCATCTCAAGCACCACTTGTGAACAGAGGCTAGAGATTTCAAGGTCTGATCTTTGTCAAACAGGTATATAGCATCAATTTTCAACCGGGACTTTTCTCCTAGGTGTTTAAAGTAAAAATAATAAAAATTACTGTCCTCCTTTGTTTCTTGTTTTGGAAACCAACTTTACTGGCCACGACCTTAAAAGAAAAATCTAGTTTCTTAATCTCCAAAACACAGCCTTACGCTGCATATTATATAAGTCTGCTTGACTTTTTCTTCTCCTGTGCATTCTCCAGGCAGCTATTAACTGCGCACATATGGCTAATTGTACACTGTGGTATAATGATGTGCGCTGTAGAAACAGCAAAGTTTTCCACTCCCTTCATCTACAGGTGATGTCTGATGCCCTGGACAGAATAATGAACGTGGCTGCAAGAATCCCTAAAGGCTTCTTGTGACTCATTCATTCCTGCAGACGTTCTGGAATGGTACCCTTTGAGACCGGCCAGCGAGCAGAATGGAAGGACTATTTGGCAGAAGGCGGTTGTTTCTCTTCTCCCCACTCCCCAACAAAGTGTTTCCAAATATGAACTCTCTTGCCACTTCTCCACACTCCCAAAAAGTGGGGGGAGGGGGGGGGGAAACCGCGATATTAAGTATTTTTGTTGTAGTGGGAAACGACCTCGATGTCTGGTTTGAAATTGTGATCAAAATAAATGGCTTGGACCAATGGCGTGTGCTGCCCAGAACAATCACTGGGAGAGTATCTAGTCCCTTTGAAAGAACAGATGTGGATAGTGAGGTACATCTGTCTACAGTTCCCAGCCCCAATGATTCTGCTAGCCACCTGGCTAGGTGCCTTGAACCAGTCCTCTCCTCCCTCTAGTTCCTTGCTTCGAGACATAACAGTAGAAGGGAGGTGCTGCTGGCATCTGCTCATAAACTGAATGAATGCAGTAGCCCTGGCTGATGTTGTTGGAAATGGCAGGGTTTTAAGGGAAAAGCACGTGCCAAATAATTTGGCCCCTCCCACTGAACGAGCAATTTATCTCAAATGCAAGCAGAATCCTATTGTATCCAACCAAAGACCTCCCACTCCTGCAGCTCCAGTGGGATCAGCTAGGTCAGGAGTGGCAAACCTTTTATTTACTGAGTGCCGAAAAAGTACGCGCTTTGCATGTGCCATCCGCACTTGCATGTGGCTCCTCCATGTGCGCTGCATGTGCAACCGTACCACCTGTGCATGCACGCAGCTTTTGCATGTGCAGTGCATGCACACTGTGCGCAGGCAGTCACACACACATGAGCACTCATATGTGCATGCGCAGGAGAGCTCCAAAGACCAGCTGGATTTCCTGCCGCCGTTGTGTACATGCACAGTGGAGGCCAGCTGGGTCTCTGCAATCATGCATGCATGCATGTGCAATCGCACGTGCATGCTCAGCTGGAGGTAAGTTGGCTGATAGCTTGTGTGTCCAGCAAGATGGCTCTGCGTGCCACCTGTGACACCCGTGCTACAGGTTCGCCATCACAGAGTTAGGTTTTTCAAAATGCTCTAGGCCAGCAGTTCCCAAACTTTTTGATCATGGAGCCCTTCAAAAGACATCCCCTCCCCCGAAATCCTAGGCTACAAAATCAACAAACACAAAATCACTACATTGCCAACATACAACCAACCTCAGTCTTTGGATACCTCTTAAATTCTTTCTCTCTTTCACTGCCATCCATTCAGAGCCATTTCCCCACTGAATACTTGAAAATATAGGTCCCTTCTTCTCCTCATAGTCCTCCCTAAGTACCAGGTCAGTTGCTACCACTACTCTTTCAACATCTGCTCTTTGTTGGCTTATCCAGGTGTTCCTAGCTTCTCTGTGGAGATGTAGAATGATAGGAGGTAGTAGTTGAATACATTTGGAAGGAGCAAGGTCAGGAAAGTCTGGTGCATGCCATCCTTATTACTGTACCTACCTTTCCCTTTATTTTCCACCTAGTAAGGCTCTAGCCTTTATAGCATCACTGGTTGCCATGGGAATCATCTCAAATGAGCTCCAGTACAGTTGAGGAATTGCAACAGGACTCAAGTCACCCCACAGTATGCCTAAAGAAAGAAGAGAGGAAAGTATAGTTGCTCTATTTCTTTGCTCAATAACAATGACAGGAAGTCAGGACTGGGCATTCATGTTGAGGAATTAAAACTGATGTGTTTTTTTTAATCCTCCCTGCTTGACAGTTAAGTAACCAGGAGGAGAGAATCATCATAATGGGCTATTTATCTTCTAACATTTTAAAGGCAACTCTTGCCTCTTCCCACAACTTGATGAGGTTGGCTGGGAATTCTGGAAGCTGCTGTCACAACATACAGCAGCTTGGAGGAAGGTAGTTTTAAATCAAGCTACTGGGAGAGGGATATTTGCACACACTTGCACACAGACACATATCAGCCCAAAGATCATATTTGCAGTCTGAAGACTCACTGATCCAGTTCTGCCTTAGAATAAAATGATCACAGTAGAATGGAGAATTCTTCTTTGAATCTGATAAGGATGGCCCTTCTGCTGTTAACTCTTTCTAGGACAAATAGATTTACACAGTGGTGGGTGGCACATACTTTAACCACCGGTTCTGTGAGCACGTGCTTTGTGCGCCTTCACACCTTCTGAACTAGCGCGTGGCTTCCAAACTACAGCACTTTCATAGAAATCAGCTTACCTTCTAAGACAGCCCTTAGAAACCAGCTATGCAGCATGATTCAGCTGAGCAAGAAAGACTGGGATGTAGGAGAGGATAGGGCAGGGGCAGGTGGGCAGGGCCAGCTGATCGTCGGAACTACCGGTTCAATAGGACCAGTCCAACCAGGCAACAGCCCATCGCTGGATTTATGGTAGATATCCATGTACTTTGATCAATAGCTTCTGGAAAAGCATATGGGCTTCAGTGATAGACAAAATTCCCAACCCTTGATGATCACATACTAAAATGGCACCAAATTGACAGGTTTCTGGTGACACAGACTTGTGTCATTGATTAATTGGTTAGGAAGGCAAACTATTAGAATTAGTCCTCTCCCTCCCCCTTTCCTTATTCAGCAACATGGATAGAATAATCATTTGCTTTAAGACAGCTGTTAGAAGAACTCTGTTTCTATTAATCTAGTATTCAAAATATTATATATTAGATTGTTAACTGGCAAAACATTCTTGTTTGGAAATTGATTGCTAGCACTTGAGGATACACATAGCAGAATTTCATGTGTGTGGTACAGTATATGTTTGAGCTTACAATGATTTTTATGAAAAGATGTGGCATTCTTTCCCATCATTTATAATGTAATTCAGTTGTTTATTTATTAAGTTTGTAAGTTGCCTGACTCCAAACAATTCCAGGTAGCTTCAAAAAGTTAAAAGAACAATTCCTTAAACCAACATCTATAAAGCAACCACTATTCAAGGGAATTAAACTACCTGTCTACTTTAAATGGTCAGTTAGGTGCCTGGGATGGACTTTTCCAATAGGTTCTTTCTCCCTGCAGGGAGAGGAAGCATCAATTAGCTGAAAAGCAATCAGAGAATGACCTGACTATGACAAAGGACAGATGGTAATGTCCTCTATCTTCAAATAGAACTGCTCCAAGACCAACATTAGATGTTGTGTGAGTCCTCCAACGTAGGCTGGACTCTCAACAATAGGTCCATGTTTGCCATGGGGATTATAAACTCCTCTGCACCCAGATTCACTGCTGCCTAGGGATAAATTAAAATCCCCAAGGACTATCAGCCTTGGGGAAGACAATCACTACAGAATCCATCAGCTCAGTTAGGGGTGCTGCTATGCAGCAGGGAGGCCAGTACAGCAGGAATACTGTAAAGGAACTGTAAATAGTTTGACTTCAAGCAGACAGTCCTATTTACATACTGCCTAACAAAAATTATTATCAAGAAACAATTTGCATATATCTTATCTGTAGAGGGAAAGGAGGGGAAGGTTGGAAGCAGGGTATATGCACCCTGGCATAAATTTTATTTCAAAGACAAGTTGTTCAAAGCTGTTCTCAGAAAGCCCACTAAATTTGGGTTGTGTGCCTTGATTGCTGGTGTTGGTCAGGTGAAAATCCATATCGACTGTTGCACATACAGTACAGTATGAGGATTTTGGCCGCTTTTTCAGAAAAGGTTTCTGTTGTTTCATCTGAGGTGACCACACTCCAACTGGCAACCCTTTCAGCAACAGAACCATTAACCGAATTCTCTTTCTGATTCTTACAGGTGCACTTTTATTGATCATGAACCTACTACTACAGTTATTTCTGGCATTGCACTTGATGACTTTCTTTCCTGGTATGGGTAATTTCCTTCCCTAAATCCAGATATTGGAATTAATTCCACCAATGATATTGCCATCTGCATGTTTCTTTCTGAGGGTAAGAGTCACTGGTATCAACTGGCATAAGAATTCATTGAAATCATAAATCTTTTAAGGATGGCATCCTATTTTTGGAATGTTTCCCAAAAAAGCTCTTGAGTATCTACACTATGGTCCTTTTGGTATCAGATGATTGTTTTTTTTATTTTCACAGGCATGGGTAAAAAAAGAATTTTTTATAACCATGTAATTGTTACATACAGTGGTACCTCTACTTACAAAGAGCTCTACTTACAAAATTTTCGACTTACAAATTTTTTTTCGAGAAAAAA
>JAEANM010019259.1:0-12413 GCA_017656035.1 Myanophis thanlyinensis | reverse complement strand
TATAAAATGTATGTATGTACCACATGTATATATGTGTCTTTTGAAAGCAGGTAACAGGATTTCATTTTTAAGTGTCAGTATGCTCACAGCAAAAAATGACAATAAAGGTTATCTTATCTTTTCTCAACATGGTCATGAGCCAGACATGTTGTTGTCTACATTTTCCCCTCCCCCAAATAACAGATTTTTTTTTAACAAAATTGTCCAATTTTCTCTTATTTAATCTATCATCACCGAATCAGACACTGGTGCTGCACAGCTGATAGATAAAATAGTATTTATTGTTCAAAAGGATTTATTTATAAAAATTTGAATAAGTGAGGAAGCTTGCAAACCTCCTGCAGCACAGAATTTCCTCTTCACAAAAAAGAGGATCAGCATCTATCTGTCCAACCACTGTTGAACTTCTTGCTGGAAACTGAAGAAAATTAAATTTTAATTATTGGGGTTTTGACAATTAGAGCTGTTTATGATTACAGAAATATTGTGTATTGTTGATTTTAGAGTAAGAGGTTAATGTATTTTATGTCTGTATCTGTACCAAAGAAAATGGGAAGTTGTTGGGGTGTTTTTTCTTTTCCTTTGCATTCCTGATTTTGCCCCTTTTCCCAGCTCCATTTTTTGTATTTAATCTTTTACTGATTTTTTTTAAAATGATGCTTTGAGCATTGCATACAGAGAATACCCTGATCAGAATAACTCTATTGTGCCAAATCCAAAAATTATTTGTGTACAAGATACAATGCAGGAAAGTTGTTTACAACACTTTCTGCCAGCAAACTTACAGGTGAATAATAAAAAGGGAGATGTACCTTGTCAGATAATACTGGGGAAATCCCAAATTCTTTGTTCATTAGCATGGCTCTGTACTATAATATGTCATATCAAAACAGAAAGCATGGTGGGCAGGAAAAGTACTATGAAAAGATCATGGAGATTTTGGGTGACGAAGGTTAATCAAAAGTTTGATACTTGTGGGACTTCCAGCTGATGTCACAGTGCCACCAGACACAGAAATGGAATGCTCTGTTTCTGTTCTGGCTTTCTGCCCACTTGTGGGCTCCGAAAGGAGCTGAAAGCTGCTTTGGAGGGGCAGTGAAGCTAAGGAGGGGTGCCCCAGTGAGGTCGCAGAGAGACCGTAATTCTCCTGTCGAATTCCCGGGCTTTTTTCACTGTATGCCATGGTGAGGAGAAGAGGCAGCCTAAGATGGCTGTCATGAAGCTGGGACAGCCGAGGAACAGATAAGCACAGCACAGGAGCAGAGTTGGTGAACAGTATTTGTAACTGGATGGGAAGGATTTTTTTTTTGGCCTCAATTTTAAACCCCAAAAGACTATTTAAGAAGAAAGTGACTCAAAACTACTTTTAAAGTGGCAGCAACTCAAATTTTGGAGAAAAAGGAAAAGCCTAAAATGGAAGGAAAATATTAAAAGGGAAAGGCAAAAACTTGTTTAAAATACAGAAAATTGGACTTTTAATTTGGATAGGTACTGTTTTGGATAGGCATTTTGAAATGTTGGAATTATTGACTTAAAAACCCATTTTATCTTTAATTTGTAAACATTGGGGGGGAAAACCTGTTTAATATTGAAACCTAACTCTATGGTGCCACCTGCTGATGAAAGAAAGCATAACACATTTTTAAAATTTGGAAAAGCCTGACTTGAAATTTTAAAAGTGGAAATAAGAAAGCTATTTCTGAAAGACCCCTGAAGATTATAAGATTGAACTACCAAAATGAACTAAGAAGATTCAGAAATTTTGGGGGGATTATCTAGAACAAGTTAATTAACTTTGGGACATAAAGATTTGAGATTATTGAATTATTGGAGATATTTGAATACATGGTTGTTGGACTATTGCAGAAAAGAGGGACACAATCCACAAAGAAGAAATTAGTATTTTGGAGGACACTGCGTTGATAATTCAAAGTATAAGGGAGATGTCAGCAACATAGTGTGAGGACATAAAGAATTGAATGGAGTCCATGGAGAAAAAAAATGGAAAATATACTACAAAAGAATATGAGTAATCAAGATGTCCAGGAAGAGGTGGAGCCAATTCAGAAACAGATGTACAAATAGACAAATTAAACCAACAAAGAGTATCAAAACGATATAAAAGAAATAACATTAAAAATTATAAGAGGGGATGAAACAAACCAAGAGGAGTGTGTTTTAAGAGAATTAAAAGAGGAACTGAACAATCAGGAAGATCTAGAATCTGGAAAAATCTGGAAAATAGGGTAGAAAGAGTGGACAATTTGGAAATGAGACAATGGAAAAGGATAGCGAAGGGAAAAAAGTTTAAAATGAGCAGCCAAGAGGGCGATGTAGATAGAAATATAGATTCAAGAGAGGAACATGGGAGTCAAGTCAAAAAAAAGTATAATTAAAATATTAAAGAGGGCAAGAGATGATGGTTAGCAAGGAAACATAGTCAAAGACAGCAGTGCCATAATTAGAAGTTAGAATAAGGAGGGAGATTAGATAGAAGGGGATTAATAAAATACACAATTTGATGTAAGGAGAAATAATAAAAAGAGGGGAAATTAGAATTAAGAATTACATAATAGGAAAATATAACCTAATATGAAAATGTATATTATTATTAGAGTTATATAACTTGTGAAATGTAATATATGTGATTAATAATACTATATTGATGGTAAGATATACGATATGCAGAATATGGTGATTGGCATAAAAATGATACTTTGTAACACTGAACAACCAAATAACGGTTGAAAGTAGAAAGCACTGATGGTAGAAAGCATCCTGACAGGCAACATCACTACATGGTTTGGAAACAGCACCATGCAGGCAAGCTCTACAGAGGGTGATGCACAGAGCAGAGCACATCACCCGCACCAAGCTCCCTGAATTGCACTCCATCTACAACAGACCCTAAACCAAACCTAAAAAGTATTCCCATAATCTACCTCAATTACTCCCTAATTTATTCTCCCTCCCTGTCGATACTATTCTCTTGCCCTACTACCTACGGTCAACAGCGGTCACATACACATTTCACTGCATTTCGTACCATGTATGGCTGTGCATGTGAATAAAATTTGATTTGATTGATTTGATTAATGAAGGAGTATAAATTGAACAACTAATGGATGGATTACAGCATAATAAAAGTATGTGTATTATTATTATTAGACATCTATAAATGGTTAAATATAATAGATATGATCAAGACTTTATTTATAAAGGCAAGATACATAGAAAGTAGAGATTGGCATAAATATGATACAATGAAATTTTGAATAATTAAACAATGGAAGATTATAAATAAATAAGTGCATTATGATTGGAATTAGATTAGCAACTGTAATAAATGTGATCAATATTATGTTTGTACCAAAATGAATGACACTCGGGCCACACTGTTCACATACTGATACGTTTGTAAAGAATAAAAAATAAAAAACTCGAAGAAAAGTTTGATACTTGGATCAAATATTTTTTTTTCTACTTATATCTCCCTGTCTCTCTGGACCCATTACGTAATAGGCTAGCAACCATATGATTTTTTAAAAAATATGAAAAGACACTAAATTCTGTAACTTCCGTGCAATGAAATTTAAGAAAAAGAGGGCCTTCATCAAATACACATAGCAGTTAAAACAATAGGTTTCTTAGTCTTCAAGATGCTACAAAACTTTTAATTCTAGCATGTTGGGAGTGACTGAAGGAAAGTACCGTACAAAGAAGCATTTTGCAAAGTCGTCCTACAAGCTCTGAGCAAAAAAACAAAAAACTCCTACGCTTGTGAAAACTTAGCTGGATTAAAGTACGCAGGCGTGAGTTTAGCCAAAATAAAATAACGCGGAGACCGTACAAGATAGATTTTCAAGGTTGGCTGGATTACAATAAGGCGGTTCGCATATCTTGCGGGTATTTTTCACCTTCCTGCAATATGGCGCTCCCTACGGGCAAAAAGAATGGTTCCTGCGAAGAACAGGTGGAAGAAAGGCACCCCTCCCCCTTTCACCTAATGGTACATTCTGCCGCTACCACGCTAACGCGGTCGCTTGTCACCAGAGGGTCATTTCTCTGAAGGCTTGTCAGGGAACAGCTCGTGGTCCGGAAGCATTTGTGGAAATTGCCCCGGAAGGGGAGGGGGAAAGGGTTGCGTGTGGCGGCGGCGGTGGCGGCAGCTGCTGGGGCTCGGCCCTGGTGGTGAATGGAGTGATAGCGGCAGCAGGAAGGAGAAGGAGGCCGGAGGAGGCGGAGCTCGCGTCTTTTTGCGCGGAGTCAGGCTTTCGTTGCCGGCAGTGGTGGAAGACGACGACCTCGGAGACTCGCCTCGGGGGCTTCGGTCGGGGTCGGGAGGGTCAAAGACTGGCCGGGAGGGGGAGGCTGGAGGAAAAAGATGCTGCTCTTCATGGAGGTGAGTAGGGGGGGAGGGAGGGAGGTTGAGCCACGTGATTCGCCAAGCAGCGCGCGCTCGCTCGCTCGCTTTCCCGGTCGCCAGCCCGGCCGGGGGGGGGGGGGAAGGGGAATGGGAAGGGGGGGGCTGACACAGAAAATAGCCCCCTCGCCCGCGTGGGCGCCGGCGGGGGGAGCCTTTCGCGTGTGTGTGTGGGTGGGGGGTCGTGTCTTCTCCGGGCGGGAAAGGAGGGAGGTTGGAGGTGCCCGCCATGGTGCGCCACAGGAGGAGGAGAAGGATCACGCGGCCGCCGGCGGGTAATGGGGCGAAGCGGGCTTCGGGATCGAAGCTCCAATCGGCCACGCTGGGCCAGTGGGTGGGCCTGCCAAGGTCAAGCTTGGTGAGCGGCCCAGGAAAGGCCTGTGAACGGAGAGGCCGGGATCCGCGCTCGCGTGGGCGAAGGGGACAGGATGTGGAAGCGCGGCTTGCCGCGTAAAGGTGAAGCTAGGCCTGAGGGGAGGGGGGGACCCCGCCGAGGAGTTTCTGTGCGCTCGCGGGCGAGTTGTGGTGGCTGTTCCTCGGGATGTGGAAAAGAGCCCGGGCCGAGAGGAGAAGGCCGTGAAAGACGTCGCAATGACCTTTCGTAAAAGTTCCTCCCTGATGGCTGCTGCTGCTGCTGCCGCCTCTTGGAACATGGCCGGGCACGTGTGAAGGTTACACGCTTATCCGAGGCCCGCGCCGAGGAGGAGGAAGAAACGCTTTGGAAGGCATTTTTCTGACTCCCTGTTTCCCATCTTGCCTCTTGTTAAAATAATTAAATAATAATAATACGTGGGAGGTCATCCGCTTCCAACTTACTCTTTTTTTTAAAAAAAGGAAACAACTGCAGGCACATGGCAGGAGTACAATATATATAGATATATAGTCAGCTGACTGCTGGCTTTCTTTTTCCCTTGCCTGGCTAATGCCTTTGAGCAGATTCCAGATTGTATTGTTCTTGTTTGTAGAAATGTCAGACTAGTACAGCTGTAACTTAGCAACGTGGCACTGGTTTAACTGTGCCCTTTTAAACAGCTTTTAAGAGGAAAGTGATGTAGGTTTTTAGTGTTAACCTGGCTTGTAAGGCTGGATGTTTAAACTTATTTCTATCCTTCAGAAATTGCTGGAGGAGGAGCTTCATAATATGAAGCTGCAACATATGGAAAGGTTTTTATGCTACAGTGAAGTTCGAATAGAAACAGCAGTTTTAAGATAATTATGTAGCCAGTTAAAAATCATTTTTTAAAATAAAGTACTTGTTTAGAATTGTCTATTTTAGTATGAAGGGAGGAAGTTTTATAAGTGTGCATGAGACTGATTCTGGGAAATAACATAGGAAGAGGCTTACGGTTTTCTAGCTTGTTCTGCAAACAACGATTTCTCTGCGATGATGGGAAAATTGCTATATAATATATAAAATTGCAATATAATATAATTGCAATATATATGGTTATATTGCAATTTCCCCCCCATCATCAAACCTTTAACTGAAATTTATTCTCAATCAGTAGACTACCTTGGCTGTGAGAAATAGACACATGCAGACTTAACATGAATACTCTGAGGCCTTATTATACTCAAAGTATGCAAAATGTCAACTGCACCTATATATGCTTGCTCTGAAACAAGGGCCACTGAATTCATTTGGGCTATAGTCTACGTAATTAAATACTTCAAGAAAGGACTGTATATATAAAAAAATTATAAAGTGAGAGTAATTTACAAAGGTATCTTCAATAAATCAGTAGAGTAATAGCTATTAGCAATAAAATACATTTGTTGTAGTGAATTAAATATGTGCAATCATTTAATATGGGGATAACTGGAGGAACAACTGATCTGTTTTTATAGTGAAATAATACAGTTCTTATAGAAACATAATATCCCAATGTGCCATGACTCATCATTTATTACTATTAAGATTATTCTCAAAGTTTGCAACTAAATCTTTTTTTAAAGAAGGTGAAGATCAATATTCCCAAGGCAGAAAAAGGCATACAAACCTAGGCAGATATTTATCCTGATTTTTGACTACAGCAGTTAGAAAAGTTGTAATCCTAATTTTTACTATCAGCTTGAGGTACTGTAGCTTTTTGTAATATGTAAAATAAAATGTTTAATGTTTAAAGATCCATAACAGTTCTGATAACTACAATTATAAATATGCTTTTTTACAAGTAAGGCTTTTTTTCAGGATAATTTTTAAGGGTGCAAGCTTGGAATCAGAGTATTAAAAAGTACTAAATGATGGTATTTGTGAATTGTCATTATGCAGTTCTATTTGACAAAGTTGAATAAAATTGTCCTGGCTCTTTCATGTAACATTTTGCTATAATACAGATTAGAACATTGGCCACAGTAGTATGCCAGAATTGTTGAGAATTCTGGTTTATATGTTAAAGATAATGGACTTGTGCAATAGGAATATTAAAAGACTGTGGGTTACAGAGGAGATAAATACTTCCTGTTAGATTGAACCTGTGATTTAGATTCTTAAGGAAGGAACAAAATACAAATCCTGAACAAACAAAAAAACTTTTTTACATTATTTTCTGGCTGGTTTAGTGGCTTTTGCTATTGGAGAAGTAATGCAGAGATAATTCATAGCAATTCTGGATTAGTTTTACTTTGAATGTAGCCACCTTAATGTTGAATCCTGAATTCCATGGTTGTCTTTCCTCTGCTGTGACTAGCAGCTCTGTAGTTGAAGGAAGCAAAGATACAGTATGTGGCCTTTTGCAAACTATACAGGTATTTTACTCATCTTAAAGCTTCAATCAATACATACATAGTTGCCTAGTAACTATGAAAACTCCTGTTTTCTTTCTATCCCAATATTTACTAGCTAAGCTATTCATCTAAGCTAAAGCTGGTGAGAAAATAGCCATCTCTTTCTTGATTTAAAATATTGAAGATGTGTCTGATAGAAAATGTAGTTTGGATCTGGTGTAGGTATGGTTGAGATCTCTATATCTAGCTATTTATTGCAATATATATACATATGTATATATGCATGTGTGTGTGTATTCTATATATAAATGTGGGATTACCTACCTACCAACCTACCTATCTCACACCTTAAAAGAAACCCCATGTTTTCCTAGTCTTCTACTATAGCCCCAGAAAAAAATACTATATATGCTCAAGAAGTGTTACAGAGATGGTGACAGGGTGATGGTACCTCATGGTGCTCGTGATGTTGAATGAAACTAAAGGTTTTTGTAAAAATCTGTATGCTGCATCAGCATGGTCTAAATGTAGATGGTTTAGCTCTTGAATTTTAAAACTGAAGAACAATAGAAATTTCTCTTGTTATTTTTGTGCCTGTCTCATAAACATGCTAGACATTTTGGAGAACAGGATGCTGCTGGATCATAAAAGATTCAAAACAGCTCTTTGCTGTTTATTTGCTGTCTATAGAAAAATAATAAATCTGGAAAGAAAATGTAAAACAGTTTACTAGAGCTATTAAGTCAAGAACATTTCTTGTTGCTGAGTGTTTGAATTCTTTGTGCAAATTGATTAAAATACACTAATAGAAGAGCTGGTATTATAAGTAAATTTTGTCATATTTGGCAGTTATAATGGAAGAAACATACATGCACTCTTGCGTCTTTGAAGGCAATTTGAAATCTTGCGCTTTAAATATTAACTGAATTGCTGAGTTAAATGTCAACCCTTCGTTGTCGGTGATGCAAGTAGTTTGTTTAACTGAGTTTTTAATAAAATACTCTCTGTGTTAAAGTTATATATTTAAATCTTTTAGTGTCAACAAAGCTGGATTTGAGTTTTGTCCAGACAATCTGAGAAGTGACATTGAATTGTCTAAATAAAATATTTTGTTTCTTTAACTCTGCCGTTTTTGAAGTCAGACCCTATTAGTTTTCTGCAGTTGCACATTATGTATCATAACTAACCTGATAGTGAATAAAGTTGATTCTCCTTAGCAAACATTAATTTTTAAATCCACTACTGTTTGTCATATATCTTTTCTTCCTTTGTTGCAATTTATCCATGAAACGGATGTTATAGCAATCCTGTTATAGCATTGTTATAGCAATCCTGAGAGATCACTAAATGCAGCTTAGAATGTCTCCACACATTATTGTCCATAAACCCTTTCAGAAAATATTTGAGCTTTAACTAGTTTGAGTCCACTGCTGATAGGTTATTGATGCTTTTGTCTTACAGCGTATAGATTTTATCTAAGATGTAGCTTTTAATTTTATGATAATTTAAAGACTGGCATTGCCTGAACACAATGTGGAGGACATACACAGGATGAATTCATTCTAGTTCTAAAACTTTACCTATACAGATAGTTCTTGGTTTACAACCTTTCATTTAGTGTCCGTTCAAAGTTACAATGGCACTGAAAAAAATGACATGACAATTTTTCACACTACCATTGCAGCATCCCTATGGTCAATGATCAAAATTCAGATACTTGGCAACTGGTATGTATGTATGATAGTTGCAGTGTCCCAGGATCATGTGATCACCTTTTGCAACCCTCTGACAAGCAGAGTCAATGAGGAAGTCAGGTTCATTTTACAGCTGTGTTATTAGTTTAATAACTGCAGCGATTCACTTAATAACTGGCAAGAAAGGTGGTAAAATGGGGCAAAACTTACTTAGCAGCTGTCTTGTTTTTCAATAAGAAATTCTGTTGTGTATTGCTTTTGAGAGAGTTGTAGCTTTGGTAGTTTTCTTGATAGACATGGTCTCCACATCTGCTTAATTTGTTGAGTGGGGATATATTATCTTCATGTTCTATTACTGTAAAAGCTGTATCAATTCTGCATTCATTTTTTTTATTTTTGCAATAATTTAAATGTTTAAAAAGGGGAAAGTATTATAGGCTGATATAGGCGGCATAAAATTAGAAGCTATATTATGAAATATTTTCACTGAAAGATAGCCTTGCGTAACAGGTTCTTAATCCAAACTATTGAATACTTGGATATATGACACTTTTTTTGTTTTCAAGGCTGCTCATTCATGAGTTGTCACTACATTGTAAAAGTAAGCTATATAGTGTTGGCTTTAGATTTCAGCTGAATCTTATATATGCAAATTTGGGATTTCTAAAAGAAGCAGGAAATTGGTACATATAAACTTAATGCTTTTAATTATGGTTTGAATTTATTCATTAAATATTATTGTTAGTAAACACCAATTTAATTTACCGTTAAAACAATTTATTCTTATAAGTTATTTCAAATCCTCAAAAAGTAGTATAAGAAAGTCCTGCCAACTATAAAAAGGCTCCTAATCATTTCAAGATATGTACAGTAGTCACTTTATAGCATTATTATTTACCCACTTGTAAGATTGTGGATTAGGATTGCTCTTTTAAAAATGAGAGTATTTATTTCAGAATGATAATTAGCAGTGCTGTTAGCAGGGATTCACTGAATTGTTCAAAATATGGCATTTTTGCTAGAATAGGAAGATAATGTACTTTTTCTAATACAGAATGGGACATGGGTAATGTCATTCATGTTGCAGAATCCAAAACTAAATGAATCCTGCAAAAAAAAACAAAAAACCTATCCCTAGTTCTATACCTGAGGAATACTCAGCAAACGTTTATTGTACTCCTTTTTAGGAGTATTGGAATTCTTATGTTGAGCACTTGTTATACTTTGTACTTAAAATATAATGAGTAAATAGCATTGTTTTCCATGCCAGTCATTTTTATGTGAATTTCTGCCTTTGGAATGCACTTCTTTGTACATTAGCCAATTAAATTGGGTTTTATAATAGTCACACAGTATGTAGAAATTTCTGTTTGATGAGAAACACAAGTGCTTCTGGAAACTAATGTTATGAAACAAAGATGCACTAATTAAGTTCTGTTTTTTGTTTGCTGCCCCCTAGGTTAATTTGTTAGTTGATTCTTGTGGAATTAATGTGGAGAATAGTCTTATTTTAAAGTTTTACACATTAGTTTTATTTTTTAAGAATGTTTTGGGGCAAATGTTAAGGAAAAATATAGATGAAATTCAATTTTAAATGCAATCTAAGCATGGGTTACTTTTCAAAATAACTCTTTCAAATATCATGATGGAGAGATTTTAGGACAAATTGTGTAGGTAGTTTATAAGTTGCAAAACTATACAGATGTTACAATTTTTGAATTTGTATGGGAGCAAAAGTATATTAATGGCCATCCAAACTGTTTCCTTATGTCCTATTTTTTTCTGTTCTATGGACAGGGGATGGTACTAAAACTACTCCTTGATGCTAGAGAGACTCCAGAAGGCTAGACTCTGGAAATTCAACTTCCTTATTCTCTGGCTTGTGCTTCTGTGTGGCAAGATGGTCAGTGCTTGTTTAGTATCGTTACGCTGCTTTAATAAAGAGGTTTTTCTTGTGATTTTGTTCAGGAAAGTACTATTTCAGTGTATAAGATTTGGGCTTTCATAAAAGAGAGTGAAAAAGCTGTAAGCAAGATGGGGGGGACACCCTAAAATCTTTCAAAAACCAGGCTTTACTGCATGCCAACAGTAAAACCTGAGATGTGCAGATGGTTGGATGACCAGGAGAACTTTACAGTATTTTTGTACTCTAAACTGAGTGCTTTGAGATTGAGAAATAACATGGAACCAAAATTTACTCAATTGCATGCAATGATAAACCACAGTGTATTTATTAAACAGTGTAGATTGTCTGAGTAGAATGACTGAACAGGAAAGAGCAATAAAAACAACCCACAGTTATTTTCTTATGTTTTTATTATTTTCTAATGCATATCTTTTGTTTTCTCAGCAGGTAACCTCGAAAGGTGCCAGCTTAAATCCTAATGCAAAGGTATGGCAAGAAAGCATGCAGGGAAACTCAGAAGCTGCAACAGTAACTAACGGCACTGAGCAATCATGGCAAGAGGCAGCAGCTGTGCAGGGTAATTGTACAGAAGGTAAGATGTCAGGTTGATATATCTAAATGCTACTTAATTCCTTACTTAGTTTTGAATTCTAGATATAACACTAGTAACAGAATTTAGTAGCAAAAGAAGCACATCTTGTTCTTGAACAGCCTTGTGATAACTACTGGATGCCAGTGACATCTAACTTGAGGCATTAACTTCGGAGAAGTTAGTTAAAATATTTGAATAGTAAGGGTAACACTCTTAGGGCTGTAACTACAGTGGCCCAGTGATGACCAAGTATCGCGCTAAGAGGGACCATGTTGCTAAATGTACAGAAATGATCTCTTATTTCTCTTTCCTCTCCTATTTATTTTCTTGTCTCACTTTTGTCTTTTATCTTTTTCTCATTTCTGCACCTTAGTGAACAATTGACCCTATGAACAAAAAGATTATGAGATCTGAGGGCCATGTACAATCCTTGCTACTACTTTAGGATAATGAACAACTTAGTAAATAATTTATTATGAAATCAGAGGCCATTGACTCCAGTTATTTGCTCTATGAATAAACCTCATTTTATTATTTGACATGTAGTAGCTGCTAATTAGGTGATTATTGACTCTTAAATATCTTGTATTTATTTGAATTAGTTTGGCTAGGTGGTACTAGGCAATGAGAAGCTAAGGATAGAATATAGAAATATTTATTAATCAAATTTATATGGCCACCCATCTCATTGAAAGTGATTCTGGCTGGTGTACAACAATCCAATAAAACAATAAATATAAAACAAATATAAAATAATTATTACCTAAAATCATTATAAATTAAAAACACTAAACACTATAAAAGAATAACTTATGTATATAAAATATTTATAATTGTACTTTTGTATTTTCTGAACAATGGTAAACAATGGTCCATATACATTTTCATTGTTTTATTTTATGTTATGTTATTTATTTATTTAGCTGCCCGTTACCCTATAAAGTGATTCTGGGTGATTATTTGTATAATTTAGCGATGCATCTCTTTGTTCCATTATACAGGGTGTCCCAAAATAAATGAAACCCATTAATTCAATTACGATTTATTACTAAAACAAAATACGTTAAAAAT
>JAEANM010019258.1:0-12413 GCA_017656035.1 Myanophis thanlyinensis | reverse complement strand
AATAACCGGTTCTCCGAACTGCTTAGAAAATTTACTACCGGTTCTAGCGAACCTGCTAGAACCTGCTGAATTTCACCCCTACTTCCCCCCCCCCCCCACATATGTCACAACCCTGGGACGCCATGCAAGACTCCCAGCCTCAGCCGTTGCAGTTTCGAGAGTTGACAGTAATATGCACCTCTGGGTTACCTGGAAGGGCTGGCAGTTATTTGCTACCAGAGGATCATTTATCTTGGATGTTTGTCTTAGATTTATTGTATTTGGTTTAATCATATTTATCTGTTAATTTTCATGCTCTGCCTTTTCTTCAAGTATTCATCTACCTGAAAGAATTCACATACCTGATCTTCCCACAGATTTGAACTTCAGGATTATATCAGACCAACCTTCTCATTTTTTCATTAATAACCGTACACTCTGGAAATAAATTAATGAATCAGTACTGTATATCCCAAGGAGCAGGATGCACACAAACACACAAAAGAAGACTTGCCTTGTTTGCTTAGTGGAATTTGGCTTCCAAATTTCCCCGCTCCCACACACACACCCTTAAACCCATTCTGGTTAATAATAAGCCATAACATCTTGTGTATATTATCAACATTTTTCTATTTTCTCTATGATGACTGAAAATAGAATGTTTTTAGATTTAAGCCAAACGCCTTCTCAAAAAGGCAACGTTTTAAATGGGTGGAAAACGTAAGAAATGCTTTTTTAAATAAAAATTTCACGGTATGCCAGTCTCTTCACAAAGCAGCTGATTATGTTAGTCAATCTTATTTTAATTTTGAAGGTCAACTGTAATAGTTAACCCATGGCAAAGCTCCAGCTTTCATTTACCGTTTTAGAAAAAAATAGCTGTAAGCTGTCCTTCAAAGCAATCTTTCCCAAGATTTTAAATTATCAAATGCCCAAATTTATTTTAAAAAGAAAAAAAATTCAAAAGGATGCTAGCTAATTAGGAGGGGCTAGATGATCTCCGAGGTCCCATCCATACTCAATTATATATCTCTGCCCGTGCCAACCAAGTGATAATATTAAGGTGCTTTCTCTCAATGTCTGGAGAATTTGACTTGGGTGGAAAAGAACAGGCTTCAGCTCAACCCCAACAAGGCTGAGTGGATTTGGGTTTTAGGGGTCATGGGATCTGGTGATTTGCCACCTTTGTGCTGGATGGGGTGGCACTACCCCCAAAACAACACTGGTGAGCAGTTTGGCAGGACTCCTGGAGTTGCAGCTCCACTTTGTGGAACGAAGAGCAGTTACATCACATCTTCATCTAATAATTGTAAATATCTCTATTAGACATTTGTATCCCCCCTTTATTATTTTTACAAATAACTCAAGGCAAACATATCCAACACACATTCATCATTCAACACACACACACATTTGTTCCAACAGGCCAGTCTGGCCTAGTACTAATTAGTTGGGGGTTTTTAAATTGGGTTTTAAATTTTTAACGTTAAATTTTAAATTTTTTAATTTCATATTAGGTTTTAAATTTAAATTGTGATCAGCCACCCAATTTAGTTTTAACTTTTAATTTGTTTTTAAACTGTTATTTATTGTGTGGGGTTTTTTTAGATGGCTGTACACCACCTCGAGTCCTTCGGGTGGGAGGCAGTATAAAAGTTTAATTAATAAATAAGTACGTAAGTAAGTAAGTAAGTAAGTAAGTAAGTAAGTAAGTAAGTAAGTAAAGACCGTCCTGCTGAATGGAGCATGATCCTCAACCTAGCAGGATCCACTGGGTCTCAAACGGATGTTTTAAACTATATATATGATGACCGGCCAATCTGCAGTTTATTCTAAATCATGATGTCTGGAATGCATCCACTAGGGATCTCCGATCCTAGGATTGCTTTCGACGTGGGCGAAGGAAGAAGGAATGTCCAATCTCACCCTTCCACTCATTTTTTTCCTTCCAGCTTCGTTTGATTCTTGCCTGCCCCTTCTTCCCAGCCATGGGAACTCCCTTACTCATTATCATCTACATGTCTAGGTCCTTTGCGTGGAGCTAAAAACAAAAACAGACATCTCCATGAGAAAAAAAGAAGTTAGCCAATGACACAACAAAGTCAACCTCAACATTCCAGCCACAGTATTTATTTTTCCATGAAGGACAAACTCTTTCAGCTATTACTCTCCCCTGGTGCTTTCTCTGCTTATTAAACAGTTCTTCCCAGGGATCTGTACCCTGTTTAACGTTCCCTAGGAGAAAATCGACAGCCTTTCCAGGTCTAGTCACCATAATGCCAAGTTCTTAGTTTAGGAAACCCAGACAGAAACTCACAATGTCAAGGATTTAGACAAGGGTGAGTAAAAACTGATGGGGTTTTTTTAAAGGTTTTTTTTTATTTAAATAGGTTTTTTTTATAATTTTTATGAAATTTATTTTAATAAAATGCTTTTGGAGTAAAAAAAATCTATCTAAAGATAGTTCCCTATTTAAGATACATGAATAATTTAGTTCATTCAGCATGAAATAGAGCTTAGTTAAGCAGCATGAGGCTGTATATGCTGCAATAAAGAATTCTAATTTAAATCAAGTTGATTTCAATCAGGCCTTTTTACTAGTGATTTAAATTGACTTGATTTAAATCAAATCTACCCTGGTTTAGACACCATCAGTGAGAACGCATGTAATTTCTACCCAGAAATTCTTAATTTCGACAGTATGATTATGTTTAAGTTAAGACACAACATACGTTTACCCGTTGTTTGGCAAACGTTTTCATGGCAGCCAGACAAACACATAAACACTTGACGCAATCACTTTAAACACATAAATCTTATCCCCAAAAATGACTCTTCTTGCTGTACAGGTAGTTCTCAATGTACGACCACAATGGAGCCCAACATTTCTATTGCTTAAATGAGAAATCCGTTAAGTGAATTTTGACCCGTTTTACAGCCTCTCTTGCCACAGTTAAGTGAATTCCTGCAGTTGCTAAATGAGTAACACGGTTGTTAAGTGAATCTGGCTTCCCCATTGGCTTGTCAGAAGGCCGCAAAAGAGGATCACATGACTCCAGGGCACTGCCACCATCATATATGTGAATCACTTGCCAAGCATCTGGATATAAATCACATGACCATGGGGATGCTGCAACGATCATAAATGTGAAAAACGACCATAGATCACTCTTTTCAGAGCCATGGTGACTTCGAAGTATCACGGAACGAAATATTAAGTCCAGGCTACCTGTAGTGTCATTACACCTTCCACAAAAACTTTGGGGTGATGCTTCATAAACCTCCTATGTAACCTTTGATATGCAGAGTTTCCCAAATGCATGACATTATAAGCCATGATACAATGAGAACCAGCGGAGAGAGGCTGTTCACAGTCCTAAACTTTAGGATATTCAGATTCTGATCTCGTATGGAGGCATCTCACAAGGTTGCGGTGGCAGCCGAGATGGGAGGACAGACCAACAACATATGCTTAGAAGGCGAGATCTGAATCCGTGCCAATCAGTATTGTATAAATCAAGGCCTGTGGGGACAAAAGAACACTTTTTCATACCTGTGCCATTTTCATGTTGGATTATACACATCATGTTCAAGGATAGATATTCATAAAAGAGATCTGGGGTGGTGGGGGAGAGAAAAGCACTGTTAACAACGTAGAATTTGGGTGAAACAGGGAAACTAACAATCTTTGGGTCCGTGACTCACCAAAGTCAGTGTGAGTTCAAGTGGTTCTGCTTCCCACCACCTACCTATTGATCGTCACACTCTGCGTTCTGGCAAGATTAAAAATCTGTTCTCTCCATTCATAAACAGAGCTTCTCGCCTCTGAGTCACCCGAATTAAGAACTTCGAAAGGTTATTTCGCACAGTTTGCATTTCTTTCAGCGTTTCGGCAAAGATTTCAGGAAACGATCCTTAGAGTTTCAATCTTAGTTTCTTGGAGACCCAAAGTTCCCAATGAGTTGCCAAGGCTCAAAGAGCTCTTTAAACTTGAAAAGGTGTAAAGCAAGGCAAAATATATGTATGGTAGGCAGTCCTGGGGTTAAGGACTCTGATTGAGACCGGAATTTCCATCCCTAAGCAAAACATCATGTGACTGTGTCACTTAGCAACAGCAGTTCTGGTTGTGTTGATTAGGAAAAAGTAATAACAGGACCGCCTCTTTGTAAAATACAGGTAGTCCTTGACGTACTGCAGTTCGTTTAGTGACCAAAAAGTGACTTATGACCATTTTTCACATTTACAGCCGCTGTAGCATCCCCTTGGTCACATGATCAAAAGTCAGACACTTGGGAACTGACCCACATTTATGATGGTTGCAGTCTGCCAGGATCACGTGGTCCCTTTTGCGACCTTCTTATAAGCAGCCAATGGGAAAACCTGATTCACTTAACAACCGTGTTACTAATTTAACAACTGCAGTGATTCACTTAACAACTCTGGCAAGAAAGGTCATAAAATTAACAAATGTTTCACTTAGCAACAAGCATTTGGGGCTCAATTCTGGTCGTAAGTTGAGGACTACATGTATACATCCAGGAAGGCCAACAGACCTGCTATATTTCCTCCCTTCCCTTCCCTTCCCTCCCGTCCACACACTGAACAGATTCACATGTCACTCAAAGCTACTATGCAGTTTATCAATGTGAGACAATGCTAGGTAAGACACCACTTGATGGTTATTATGTAGTTCGGTAGGGGCTTAACATAAGTGTACACTCAATTATGTGGTTTGTAATCCATACTGGATGGTTTAGCATGATGCAGGAATCCAGCCAATTGTGGTTTATTCAACAATTCAATAATTCATGGCTTAGTCTGATGTTTATATGCAGACACTGTATTTAAACAAGCTCGAAAGACTGGAACGACAATGTTCTATTTATTCCTTTATGTAATCAACTCACTAAAAAACTATAGTGCATAGTCCCAAAATTATTAAGGCGAAACACAAGAAGCCACAGGAATAAATGTTTTTTTTGAGTATTTGGGGAAGTGAAACAGTGAAGCACGCAACCGAGACTTAAGTGTTAAAGAGAATTCCCATTATTAGCACCCATTCTGAAAGTTTAAAAATAATAACTAAAACCGAGTTTATAATTTCTGAAAAAAGAACACATTTTACAAGTTTTTGTACATTTTGTACATCACAGCAATGAGTTTCAGGACAGTTCCTTTTCAGACTGTAGCCAGGTATCCATATGATCATCCATAACTCATAAAGTTATAAAATAGTAAGAATTCTGAATAAACTTGTTTCTGTGCTGTAGCAGGTTTACAGTTTTCCAGAGTGGATGGACTGCCAAACCATGATTGTGCATTACTTAGTAAATCAGCATTAAACAGGTATGCTTTTTTAAAATGGAAGTATAACCCTCTGCAAACATAATTACCAAAATTACTGGAGAAAGACATATGATTGGATTTATTATTACAATATTCTATTGAATATCATCATATAGTAACATATATTACTTCTTCTCAATTACTCAGTTCACTCACTCTCTGTGTGTGTATATATACTATTGACCTACAGAGACTATCAAACTTGCAATGAACAGTAATCCTCAAATATCTGTGTCTAGCTACTAGAGAATGGAATTTCCAGTATGTTTGTGCTAAATTAATCTTAATATTGCTAAAAATATGAGCATTTGCAATTTTGCACTTCTGCCACACTCTTTTTTAAATAATACTTTAGATTTATTTTTTATTTGCCTATCAATACCCACAATGCTCTTCAAGACACACAGCAATGCACTGAAGCCCTGGGAACAAGCTGCAAGATGTTCATGTACTCAGTTACTTTCCATATGCTTTGAAACCTTAATAAACATATCCTCACAGAGTTCACTCGGTAATTGCTTCTATGGAACAAGCTCTTAGAACAGAATTTCGGAAAGTTAACAAGTGGTTCTGAGAACGGTTACATAAGCTCTGAGCAAAAAGAAACCTAATGCAGAACTTTAAAAATGCTCAGTGGCCAATTATATAAATGAAATTTACATTCAAAAAGTCCCCTTTGCAGTAAAGGTAAGTGCTCTAATATTTCAAAATGTACTTTTGCACATCAAGAACATTTGAAGTAGAAAAGAAAAGAAAGCCAGGCTTCACCAACAAAATTACCTGAAATAATTAGATGAGTTTTGAGCTATCTATTATTTTTATTTCTGAGCTGAGCTTCTGCACCAAGCATTGCAATTCTCACCTTGACAGGTCTTCGTCTCGCAATTCTCTTTCTTGGAAAGAATAGTAGACAGCAGTCTCTTCCTCAACAGTTGCCCAGGGCTAACGGACAGACGTTAGTTATAGCCCTTTGCAAATTAATTTCCACTCACTACCATTACATGAATTCTATGAATAAACAAACATTATGTGTCATAGCATTAAAGCAATGATAGCAGTATAATATCCCCCAATAAAGTGGACTCTATATCTCCCCATAAAGTGAACTCTATAACTCTGATGTTATATGGCCATTCACACATTTTCAGAAGGAACTGTCTTGATTTTCCACACGTGTGAATTCCCCCGTTTGCCCAGAATTTTTTAAGCAGAACACACACTGGAATAGTTGGAAATATTATGCATACTTTTATTGCCTGCGTATATCATTATCATCATAAATAATTATAGTAGATTATTTGCATTCAGAAGGTTAGCAATGAGCTCATCTCAGGGAATGCCAGAAAGTTCCAGTCCAACACCCTTATGACACGGATTCCATTTCCTGCTTTTTCTTCAGAACAATGTTCTGAGATGGGATTGCATATTTGTCTCCACCCAAGAACGTTTAAATTATCCCATCAAATCAGCTCACTATCTGCACCTTTCTCCTGAGTAGCCTTACAGGGGATCAATGGGGAGGCCAGATTCACTTAACAACGGGGTTACTAATTTGAGTACTGCAGTGATTCACTTAACAACTGAGTTGAGAAAAGTTGTAAATGGGGCAAAACTCACTTAACAAATTTCTCACTTAGCAATATGGATTTGGGGGCTCTATTGTGGTCGTAGGCTGAGGACTACCTGTATCTAACTCTTTGCTAAAAGGGGTTCAATTCTGCTTGCATTACATTCTTTTAATGACCATATTTTTTATTCTATCAGCACGTGAATAAAGAATAAACATTCGCCATGTCAATGACCAAGGAGACGAGCCCATTCAATGTTGTGGGAAAACAGTGACAATCGCCCCATTCTCAAATGACTAATATATTTCAAAGTGGTAGCTGAGGAAACCAAAACTTTCTTATTTTTATCCATTGGCAGCGAAAGTGAAAAACTCCAGAGACATTACAGTTGATAAAACACCGAGCGAGATCAGTTTTCTTAACGTGGGTTAGTTTTGACAACAACACGTTTGCTTGTAAACAGAACACTGAATAATCGTGTTACAATCCTGGATTTTTCTAAATGCTTACACATAAGAAGAAGACCTTCTTTTCTAAAACTGGAGAATTTAATTGTTCAAGCTCAGCTGAGTTTTTTTTTCTCAGAGGAGGAAAACCAGTTTACTGAAGGGAGGGAGAATGGAAAGACATAGGAGTCCATTTGTTTTGCCAGGACTTTTAAAAAGACTTCTCAGGCAGCAGCGTCATCCCAAAATTGTATTTGCCAGAGGATGCTGACTAATGAGATGCTAAATAATAGGAAATGAGTAAAAACAAGCTGTAGGGTATCTGAAAGTTGCCAAGGTTGAGACACACTGTTGTACTGCAACAAGGCCCTGGGAGGAACAGAGTAAGGGAGAATCTATGCCTCTGGTTCTTCAACCAGAACGTTCCAACAGCATGTACAACTTCACATCTTGGTAGCCCTGGACTTAAAACCCTTCGTGTAGTGGCCACTCAAAGTTACAATGGCACTGAAGAAGTGACTCATCATCCAACCACCGCAGCATCTCCATGGCCATGAGATGGAAATGTGGGCATTTGGGCAACTGTTCATATATTGGAAGACGGTTGAGGCTGGGTTGGGTCACCTGACCGCCCTCTGCAATCTGCCAGCCAGCTTGCGACAAGCAAAGTCAATGGAGGGGAAGCCGCATTTGCTTAATGACCACGTGATTCACTGAACGACTTCAATGATCCGTGATCACCACTGCGGAAAAAAAAAAACGGTCGTAAAATTGGGCACAGCTCGTTTAACAACCGCCTCACGTAAACCATACCAATTCTGGTTCCGATTGTGGTCGTAAGCTGAGGATTGCCTGTATTGGGCTAAAAACCAAGCTTGGTTTATTTAGTAAATAATCTAAACAGCTGCCTGGAATTCACCTAACTTACTCAGCAAAAATGAAGTACACGATATTTATTATACGCAGTGTGATGTGCGGAGTATGCCAGAGGAATGCCAAGGCGTATTGGCTCTAGGGGGAACTCAATTATTTTTGCCAGTGCTAACTTCTGTTAGAGTTGCTGGCTACATTAGGCAGGCTATATCTTTGCTCAACAGTCTAACGCGGGTTAATATTTACATAAGAACTTCTAAAGTACTGTAAAGAATTCCTCAAATCGCTAAACAGATAATCATCCTTCTGTTTGCAGAACCATGCTATTAAAATAATTCTTCCTGTGAAATTAAAATAAATTCATAGGAGGATCTTCATAATACAATATTAATCCCCGATTTGCTTTATAAAGGCCTGAAGCTTTCTCGTAAAACATTACGCATTTCAGGATCGCCATACCAGCCCAAAGTAGAAGTAGAAATATTTTAAGGCAGGAGGGGGAAGATTTCCCACTGTTCTCATTATTTGTCCCTATACCACTGTACCCAAAAGAAAAATTCAAATTGGCCAGCCCAGTAATGCTAACTTTTATAGATGCTAAATGTATCCCGAATGCATGCTATATGAATCAAAATCACTGATATATTAATCTAAAGAGCTGAATGCCAAGGGAATATCTGATGACAGCTCATACTGGAACACCCAGACTTTGCTTCTCATTGCCAGATGTTGGATGTTCAGGATTACTTGCCAGATTAGTGCTATTACATAAATAAGATGTTGCTTGAAAAACAAATGTTACAGTTTTATAAAGAGTGCACAGTTGAGATACTGAAGATCTTTGTCCCAGAAGAGAAAAGGATCTACGTATATAACACTCTGCAGAGCTAATGCCACGTGACACAAAAAATGCCATTTACAAAACTAACTTTCTGTAACATACAAATGGCCTGGACCACACCGCCAAAGAAGTTAGTTATTGTGTTATGTTTAGATGGCAAAACCCAGAGATTAACAAGAGATAGATTGGGCAGATGTGCAAGGATTTGTAGATCAGTACTGATTAGGGCACATTACTGTACACGCAGGCTGCTGAAAAGATGATAGGAGTTGAATAACGGGGAAGTGAGATTGTTCACGAAGGACCAGCCATGGTGCACAAAACAAACTTATGCTCGGAATTAGTAAAAGAAAAAGAAATAGAAGACGTGTGTATCTGCCCTTGGTTCCAGTAGCTGGCTCTCAGAAGTCAACTCCAAAGCAAGGTAGATCTTGGGAGTCTAAAACTTACCCATTTTTGACATGACTTATACAACATTCCAAGGATTGAAGATCAGCTAGGAAAAGTACAAAAATCAGCATGGCAAGCATCTAATTTATTATCTTACCATATGCTGAAGATTAAATGCTACCATAAAAGGCATTTTATGCATATTTATGGTGGTTACTCTTTTCATAACTCAAAACAGCCAGAGACTCAATGAGTAATAACGCCATGTGCTCTGAAACAGGACGGGGGCTTTGCAGCTTGGCTACTTATTATTTTATTTAAAATATGCATGTCTTCTTCCTGTAAAAATCATATTAATTAGCTATTGAACTATGTATTCCTATCCAGATTTCCTCCAAAGGAAGTCACATTACACTCAATAGTTTTACTCTCAAGCGTTTGAGTAATAGCCAATACCAGCATTTCCCTTTAAATTGTGTAAAGGGGGCCATTAAGATGAATGGTGCAATGAAGATACTTATCTAATGAGAAGAATTTGGCCTTCCCAATATTTTCACAGAATTGCAAATTGGGCTCATGACGCTGCAAGGAGCCAAAAAAAAAAATGCCATGTCTATCATCTCCTTAAGTTATAGATTCTTCCATTCCTTAAAGATTTCCAAGAACTCTCACGAGTGAGTAGAACCAGCTGCATATACTTGTTTTTTCCATCAGAAAAACACCATCTGGCAAAG
This sequence comes from Myanophis thanlyinensis, assembly GCA_017656035.1. NCBI lineage: Eukaryota > Metazoa > Chordata > Lepidosauria > Squamata > Homalopsidae > Myanophis > Myanophis thanlyinensis. The sequence continues at coordinate 2,236 of JAEANM010019258.1, read as the reverse complement.
AAATCACTCCGATCATGCAAAAAGTATGTTTAAGTGCTTTACCTTAGAAAAAAACTACTGGCCAACAACAGAATTCCTTTCCCAAGAATTCCTTTTCTAAGGTTGGTAATAAAAATGTGAGAAGACTGTTTATTCACCTACAAAAACATGGTTTTTGTCTTGCTTGCTTCCTAAATCACAGCACTGGAATGAAAAGTGATGTCCAAATAGCTTACAATCATAAACACATCAAATGGTAAATTAAGTCCTGATCAGTATTACTAGAATTATAAATTGTGATTTATAATTCTCCTGTTCCTATTATTTCCTGTCCACTGTTCAAGAATTTGCTTTATATACATATTTTAATAAATCATTAATATATTGTAAGCCACTTGGATGAAATGAATTCCTATTACTTTCAACAAACAGCTTACAAGGAGCACAAATGCAAATATATTACATAACAGAATTCTGGAAAGAGTATTTCACAACTCGAATGGCATGCAGAGAGCCACAACATTTAAGAATACAAATAGTCCTCAACTTACACCACAACTGAGCCAAAATTTAGGTTGCTAAGAGAGAATTTGTTAAGTGAATTTCGCCTCATGTTACAACTTTTCTTGCCACAGTTGTTAAATGAATCATTGCAGTTAAGTTACTAACATGTTTGTTAAGTGAATCTGGCTTCCCCATTGACTTTGTCAGAAGGTCGGAAAATGTGATCACATGATCCCAGGACACTGCGACCGTCATAAATATGAACCAGTTACCAAGCATCCAAATTCTGATCAGGTGACCGTGGGATGCTGCAATGGTCGTGTTAAAACAATAAATCATGTTTTTCAGTGCTATGGTAACTCTGAACAGTCAATAATGAACTGTACTACAGGTAATATTGGGACACTGATTAACTAACAGACAATACAGAGTTTCACTCCGTAGAGCTCTCCTCTCTAAATAAATCAACTCTATAAAACAAGCAAAACAGCCCAGAATCACATGTTTCAATTTCCACCATGCCCATTCCAAATAAATAATCTTCCAAAAAGCGGAGAGAAGCTACTTTAAGATGTGCCCCTTCACTGTCTCCAAGGATGCTGCATCGGTCATTAAAAAGTGTAAAGATGAGATGCCACATGACATGATTATTTTAAAAGTATTTGAACGTTATCTTTCTACCATACCTTACAAGAATGTGGAATGCATGCAAAGGACATTCCAACTTAACTAGGCCAAAATACAAATATCCCAACAATTTAAAACACCAAGTAGTAGGAACACGGAAGGCAATTTTTGGAAAACTCTACCCACAATTAAGGCAACAACAACAGTTTCACTCTAGACATTAAATAGAAATACTGTGATTTAAAATCTGGGGAAAGAAATGGAGGTGATGGGACTTCATCTTATTGTTTCTTGTTAATTTTTCTGGTTAATGTCTTAAATAATTTGTAAAACTACACAGAGTCACTGGGAGTGGAGCAAAACACACATTTCATACATAATAATGAGGTCAACCAACTCCTCTTTCAAGGCAGGGCACCCCCTTGATTGTTTTCCTACTAGGGCAGAATGCCGACCACAGGATACCATGCAACCCACAGCCTGTTTCCCGGAGGACCTCAGAGGCCTTTTTATTGACACCTTGAGAAGGAAAAGCCTGGAAACTCTTTAGCAGTTGGCCTATCTGTATAGAAAAATAAAGAAACCAAAATTCTTCCCAAGCTTATCTTTCTAGGCCAGTTCACTCATTCTGGGTCCTCAAGTCTCCTCAAAAAGGAGAGTACAGACTTGATAAGTTCACATCTCATCTCTTTAGTATCTATCCATCCGTCCATCCTCAAGAACGCACCGTGAACTTAGTTCCCACTGACTTCCACAACGCGGCAGTGAGGCCGGCTTCATCCACGATTCGGCTGACGTATGAACGCAGCTTTGCAAACTTTATCGAAGCATCGGAGATTTTGTCTTTCTCCAAGCTCTGTGGAAAGAAAAGCATAAATTGAGCTGGCTCAGCTCCCAACTCCTTCCGAGTCAAGGTGGACATTGGCAAAACGGGTGGAAGCTGCTTCTGGGATTGAGTTTCAAGGTTTCAGATTCACACCATCCAGTGAACTCTCAGTGGATCCAACTGGCTGTAGGGCAAGAGAAGGAGAAGGAGAAAAAAACAAAAGGAGAAGGAAAAGGGGGTGAAGAAGGAAGAGGAGAAGGAGAAGGAGAAAAGAAGGAGGAGGAGGAAAGGGAGAAGGAG
>JAEANM010019257.1:0-12413 GCA_017656035.1 Myanophis thanlyinensis | reverse complement strand
CTTCCATTGATGACCGGGGTCTGATAGTTTCTTTCCTGTTTTACACTGAAGTCCACCACCAGTTCCTTTGTTTTGCTTATGCTTTCTTCTCACCTTTTCAATATTAAAAATTTCTTAAATTTCTATTTCTAATTTCTTATTATAAAAAACAACCAATATTTTCCTGTGGTCCTCCTTCTTGGTTTATAGTTTTCTGTTCATTTGAACTATAACTTTACTGCCCATATAATTTCCTACTGCAGATTAATTATAACATTTTATAAACATTTCATTTTATTTAATATAAATTTTGAACCCTTCATCCATGTTTTCCCATTATTCAAGCTTTATATTGTATCCAAAAATTTTTGCCCATTGACTCATGAATGATTCACATATTCATACTTCAAATTCAGTTTCAATAACAATGTTTGAACCTTGGCAATAACATATTCTTAATTAACATAAAGTATAAATTTTAATTTTAATAAGGTCAAACACATTCAGAACAGTTATCATACTATGTCTTCGTTGTTTTCATGACAAGCCAGATTGGTCTTCATGAATGTAAGACAATGAATTCTTCTTCAGTCTTTCAGCCAATATTGCAATAAAAAGTCTATAATTATTTAGTAATGAAACTTGTCAGCCTCTGAATTTCCTTTTGAAGCTTTCATCTTATCAGCTGCCACTGTTACTGTGTGCAGTTTCCAAGAAATTATATATGTAAAGAACTCCTGATTTCTGAATTTCTTCAAAATGTCCTGTAATATTGCAAAACACCAAGCAATTTGGTACACTGAAATATCAAATGCACATTTTCTTTGTCCATGTTCTCTAACTCAATGGAGTCGGGGATTTTCTTCCTTGGGTTTTGAAGGAGGCAGACCTGACATTAGGCAAGGTCTGCTTTATTACCCAACCCAGAGATCATATCTAGCATGGGGGCTGGGCACAGCATGTCAAACCCAGGCAGTGATCAAGAGGATCGGGGGGGGGGGCAGGGATTGACCTCTCCCAACCTGCACCTATACTGAGAGAAAATAGAGCAGCTGGGAGAATTATGACTAGAAGAGAGACCAGTTCGGTCTAAATGGTTGCTGGAAGTAGGTTGCTCAAAGGAGCCGGAGGAACTTCACCGAGGGGTGATGGTGAGCAGCCGCCAGCATGGAGAGGACCCTGTGCTGAAGCTGACAGAGAAGATCTCCTACTGACTTGTACTTTGCAGCTGTTACACAAGACTTTGAAGAGTCGGAGAGCCTGGGAGGCTTTAGCACAAAAAACTTTCCAGCCAGTCCATGAAGAGATTGAACAAGCTGCAGGGGGAGCTGGTGTTGCTGACATTCCAACCGAAATCCCAACCCAGCAGGAGCCTGCAGCAGGAGCTATTCTAGTGGCAGTGGCCAATGCAGCTCAAGTCCCCCCAGCAGGGGGGGGGGAATCCCTTGGAGGCACTGAATTCCAAAAGTTCCTCAACTGGCAGTTATCTAACCTGCAAGACCCAGATGGATGCCCCAGTACTGTTCTGTGAGAAAAAAGATGGCTCTCTTCGTCTTTGCGTAGACTATAAGAACCTGAATACAGTGCGCATGGAAAACATTTACCTCCTGCCCCTAATGAAGGACATGTTGGCTCACCTGGCCAAAGGGAAAATATTTACAAAATTGGACTTGTGAGAAGCCTACCACTGAATCCTCATCAAGGAGGGGGACAAGTGGAGAACCGCCTTCAATTGCCCTCTGAATTGCTTCCAATTCAGATTCATGTTGCCATTTGGGCTTCAAGGGCCCCCTGCAGTATTCATGCAACTAATCAATGAAGTGCTACATGAATATTTGTACACGGGGATCCTGGATGACATCCTCATCTACACTGAAACCATGGAGCAGCATGCCAAACTTTTGTGCGTGGTCCTGAAAAAAATTAGAGCCACTGAAGTATATGCCAAATTGTCAAAATGTGACTTTCACCAAGATAAGACTGACTATTTGGGCTACTGTATATTGCACAAGGGCATAGAGATGGACCCTGAGAAAGTGCGGGAGGTTATGGGGTGGGCACCTCCCAGCACCAGAAAACAACAACAGAGTTTCCTGGGCTTTGCAAACTTCTATAGGCAATTCATCCCTGCTTTTGCTAAAATTGCCTTGCCCATCACAAATCTTCTGAAGACAAAATGGGAGGTCAAACCTAAGCCTAGCCAGCCTCTGAATTGGACAATGGAGTGCCAAGCAGCATTTGAGAAACTTAAGTGACTATTTGTGTCTGAACCAGTCCTTAAAACACCCTGATCCAGATACCCCCTTTGGAGTCCAAGCTGATGCTAGTGACATAGCAGTGGAGGCTGTATTTCTGCAAGTTAACACTGTAGGGGATCTACAACCCTGTGCTTACACTTCCAGGAAACTTACTAAAACAGAGAGACAATGGGCAATATGGGAGAAGGAAACATTTGCCGTCCAATGGATGCTACTATTGGAGACATTTCCTTGAAGGGGCAAAACACCCATTCGAGATGTGGAATGATCGTAAAAACCAGAAAGCCCTCAAAATGCCCCAAAAACTGTTGCCTAAGCAAGTTCGTTGGGCACAACACTTTAACAGATTCAGTTTTTCCCTCCATTACCTATCTGGGGGAAAAATTTCATGGCTGATGCTATATCTAGACTGCCCCAGTACAACAGCATGCAACCCAAGATCATCCACCCAGTAATCCCCCCCAAGGAACTGACAGCTTCTGTTGTGACCAGAGTCTAGAGAAAAACAGACCTTGAACTCCCTACTGACCTCAGCGAGGAGCTGAAGGCAGCACTGGGAAAAGATGACTGGTTCCCGTCCCACTTGAACGACTGCACCATTTGGGATCTGGCTTGGATTGGTGCCAAATTATACATCCCTGCCAACCTTAGAGGGGCCATATTGGGACAGGCTCATGATTCAAAACCTGTCAGGTATTTTGGTTTCATGAATACCCTACATCTCATCAAACAGCAATTCTGGTGGCCCTTGTTAAAAAAAGATATTGAAACCTATGTAGCTAGTTGTCCTATCTGTGCATCTGCTAAGAGGCCTCCTGGAAAGCCCACAGGACTTCTTCAGAGTGTTGCTAATCCTAGTGCCCCAAGGAAGGAGATTTCCATAGACTTCATTGTTGAACTACCAGAAAGTGGGGGGGAAACAGTCATATGGGTGATTACAGACTTGTTTTCAAACTAGGTGCACTTTGTCCCCTGCTCTAAGATCCCCTCTGCCAAAACTCTTGCCAAATTATTCATTCAGTGTGTGTACAGGTTACACAGAGTACCTGACCAAATTATTTTGGACCGGGGGTCAAATTCACTTCCCATTTTGGCGGGAGTTTCTGAAATTGTTATGCTCTGCCCAGGGTCAAAGCTCCACCCATCACCTTCAAACAAATGGAGCATGTGAACATACTAACTCTGTTCTAGAGCACTACCTTAGATGCTACATAAACTACCAGCAGGATAATTGGACAGATTTACTTCCCTTGTCAAGATCCAAAAGAACATTTTATGTGGGGTGGGGGTGTTCTGCTGTTTTATGTAGGCCATTTTATTTAGTAAAATTAAGGGCCATGTAGATTTTGACACATTTGCATTTTTTCTATTGCAAGGTAGCTGAGAGGGCGAAGGGGGAGTTGGAAGTGGCAACTCGGTTTTCTTATCTTGTTTTCATTCCTTTAAGTTTGGTTCTCATGAGTACTTTTCCTGGGGCTTCATACCTGTGGTGGGAAGTGTCTTTGGAAGTTGTTGGACTTCTTTTTGAAATGGTTGGAGGGTAATTAACATGTGATAATTAGTGGGGTGGAACGTTTAGTTTTATTTGGGTGAAGAAATCCCAGAAGCTTTAGATTTGGGTGTCAAGATCCAAAAGGACATTTATGTATAAGGGGGGTGCTCCATTATATTATGCAGGCCATTTTATACAGTAAAAATTAGGCCATGTAGATCTTGACACATTTACATGTTTTCTATTGTAAGGTCGCTGAGAGGGTGAAGGGGGAGGTAGTAGGAGCAACTTCTTATCTTGTTTTCATTCCTTTCAAGTTTAGTTCTCATGAGAATCTTTTTTGGCGCTTTGCATCTGGGATGAGAAGTGTCTTCAGAAGTCGTTGGACTCTTTTTTGAAATGGTTGGACAGTAATTAACATGTGATAATTAATGGGGTGGAACTTTAAGTTTTACTTGGGGGAAGAAATACCGGAAGCTTTAGATTTGGAATTTCAACAGACCGTACCAGGATAATGTCTTCAATAAAATCTTATTCTTTGGACTTTGCTTCTCTGGAATTCTGATTGCATTGGTGATGTTGTATGGAACCCTGACACTATCCCGAATCTCTCTAAGGAAAATCCGCCAGACTTGGCGGCCGGTGTCTTGAGCCCCGGTGCTCTCCCGTAGCCTCGGGTTGTGAAAGAGTTCAAGGAACATGGAAAAGAAAACCCCCACTGCCATGGGTTCGCCTACAGGAGCAGCGGCCCTCGACAAGTCTGCCAGACTGATGGAGACAACATTGACTGCCATCAAGGAGGCCTCAGGCACGGAATCTGAAATCCTACAAGGAGCCCGATTGAAAGGGCAATTGGTTTGGTCGAGCACTCCAGGAGAAGTACCTCGACCAGCACTGAAGGTGGCTCCCCAGGGACCGCTAGGTGCCCCAGAAGCCAGAATCTGCCCGTTGCCTCAACCGTTATGTGCCTGGAGGAAGAGATCGAGCTTTGAAGCAGTGGAGATGAGAAGCTGAGTCGTCCCACCCTCCACTAGAGCCATCTCCATGGAGAGCCTGCAGGAGCAACTGGAGCACATATATGTGGGAAACACGTCCCATTTCCAGGCTGTGCCACCAGCTGAGCGGGCGCTTCAACCTCCAAGATTCTCCTTCACCCCACAGATCAGTGGGGAGGCAGCGATCAGAGCAGTGCAATGCTGGCCTGGGCCAGGCCCATGCCAGGGGGTTTCCCCGCCTGGCTCCCCAGCCACGGCAGCCAGCGCAGGAAGCCCCAGATCACAGGTGGCTTCGCCCGCTCCAACCCCGGGATTGGGATTCACGGGATTCCAGCAGGTGCCTCGACTTCTTCCCGCAGTGCAGATCCCACCAGTTTGGGCTTTCTACCTGGGGCAAGGATGGGTCCAATGCCAGTGGGCCCCAGCGCAGTCAGCTTGGGTGACTCCACCCCTGGTGCAGCCACAAGCCCCATGGCCTGCACAAGCTCAGCTGGTGCCCAAAATGCCGTTGGCGGCGCCAAGGCAACCCCCATTCGAAGCAACTTTCGACAGGACCCCGACAAAATTGGCCTATTTCCTGAACTGCATCCGCTTGCATTTCGACGAGCATGGCCATCGTTACGCCACTGAATGGGAGATGACGATTGCTATCACCCGGGCGATGAAGGAAGGGGAAACCATGGAATGGGTGACTGAGATGAACCAGCAACAAGCCCTCAAGCTGGACAACTTTGACAACTTTGTGCACGCAGTGAGTGTTTTGAGGACACCGCGCAATGGGAAGAGGCTGAAGATGAAATCAAGGAAATCAAACAGAGGGGCAGACACCCAAAGGACTACATTTGGACATTCCAGGGTGGCTGGAAAACTATGAGACTGGCCTGATTGTCTACTGATTCATTATTACAAGGAGGGCCTGGACCCAGAGCTCCGTCAGGCGTGTGGAATTTGAGGAGCTCCTGAGAGGATCCACGACTAACTGTGGTGATGCATATCGAGCTCTACCCTCACTGGAAGGCCCCAACGGTGAAGCCGGCAAAAAAAGCTCCGGCCCGGTGACCAGCAGCCACAACCGGCCGCCCGACTTCTGGAGCCAGCATGCGACAGGTGGTGTGCTTCAGATGCAGCCAGATGGGCCACTAGGCCACCGAATGCCTCGCACCAGGGCCGACCCCACTCGCAACAAAGCCAAAAAAAGCTCCAGCGAGGAAGCCCAAAGACAGGAGAAAGTTTGTGAAACAAGACTTGGAATCTCCGGCCGAGGAAGCAGAGCCGCTGACCACTCCAGACAGCCCCAAGCTAAGCGACAACAATGGGAGCGATGACCCGATGGTGAGTGTGGATGTCTCTCCCTTCTTACTTGAGGCCTAGCTAGTCATCCCCAGCTCAGGGAAGCATAAGGGCCTAGATGCCCTGTTAGATACAGGTTGCATGTCTGCTGAGCCAAGCAATAGTGAAGGAACTAGGCATTTGCACCCAGCCCCTCCCTCGACCAAAACATTTTGAACTAGCCAACGGGAGTTTAATGGGGGGGTGCACCAGCCACCTTGATGACTGAACCCCTCCATTTAGAGTTGAGCAACCACTGGGAGATGATCCGCTTAGTGGTGGCCCCCAAAATGACTGACCCCCTAATGTTGGGACTCTCCTGGCTGGACAAGTGGGGCCCCACCATTTCGTGGGAGAAAGGCCTCCAAAAACTGAAAATACCTCCAGGCCCCGATCCGTGGCCAGCGAATGGCTTGCCCGATCTCCAATATCTGCTACGTCCGATGGAAAAGGGGAACAACGCAGCAACCACCCTGAAAGCCACCCCTGACCTAGCGGTGGTGCCGCTGGAATATCAGGACCTAGCATAAGTGTTTAGCAAGCAGGAGTGCAATGTACTCCCTCCTCACCGGCCCATGGACTGTGCAATCGAGTTTGTGTCTGGAGCCACCCTGCCCAAACCCAAGATTTCTCCATGACACCTACAGAGATGGCCAAGCTGAGGAAATACATCGATGAGAACTTGGCACACAGCAAACTCCCGAGTAGCAGCCCTCGTTCTCTTCCATAAAAAGAAAGACCATTGAGATTATGTGTGGATCTCCGCGGGATCAACGCCGTGAGTGTGCAAAACACCTACCCCCTCCCCCTCATGAAAGACTTGCTAAACCATTTAACAAAAGCAAAGGTTTTCACAAAATTGGATTTGTGTGAAACCTACTATCGCGTGCGAATCCAGGAGGAGGACAAGTAGAAAACAGCTTTTAACTGTCTGCTGGGAAGTTTCCAGTTCAAAGTGATGCCATTTGGACTGCAAGGGGCACTCACAGTTTTTATGCAGCTAATAAATGACATTTTGCATGAGCACCTATATCAGGGGGTTCTGGTCTACTTGGATGCCATTCTTATCTTCAGCGAGACCCTCGAAGAACACGTGAAACTGGTGTGTCAAGTGCTTAAAAAATTATTTGTGGCCAAACTATATGCAAAACTTTCAAAATGCAAATTTCACTACAAGGCAATAGACTATCTAGGCTGTAGATACTCTAGTGGGGGCATCGAGATGGACCCAAAGAAAGTTGCCACAGTTTTGGACTGGCAGCCACCCTGAACTCGCAAACAATTACAAAGTTTCCTGGGGTCCGCAAACTTCTACTGTCAATTTATCCCTGCTTTTGCACAAGTAGCCTTACCACTAACCGAGCTGTTGAAAACGGGGGAGGGAAACCCCAAATCACGGCCTGGCCAGCTGCTTCAATGGAAAATTACATATCAAAAAGCTTTCAAGATGCTGAAGCAACTCTTTGCGAAGGAACCCATTCTGCAAAATCCGGACCCGGAAAGACCTTTCATCGTTCAAACAGATGCCAGCGATGTCGCCGTTGCAGCAGTCCTCCTCCAAGAAGACCCCAAAGGCCAGTTGCGGCCATGTACGTATGTATGCAAGAAGCTGACTGACAACAAACAGAGGTGGCCGGTCTGGGAAAAGGAAGCTTATGCCATTCGTTGGGCTTTACTATCTTTGAGACACTTCCTTGAAGGCAGTAAAATCCCCTTCCAGGTGTGGACTGATCACAAAAACATGGAAGTACTAAGAAATCCAAAAAAATTGTCTCCTAAGCAAGTGCGGTAGGCCAATACTTCAAACACTTTGACTTCAAACTAAAATATATCCCTGGGGGGAGGGAACATCTGAGCAGACGTGCTGTCCTGAAAGCCACAGTTTGATAGCCAGATAGAGAAGGTGATGCAACTGATGTTGCCCCCCTCCCAGCCAGCCACTCAAGTGACCACTCCGGCGCGAGCACAACAACGTGCTCCCAGCGACCGTCACCCACTCACTGAAGACATCATTGCTACCTTAGCTATGGATCCTTGGTTTCTGGACAATCCGTGATGGACTAGCATGAAAAGGCACCAAGATCTATGTCCCAACGAGTCTATGCATTAAGGTCTTAGAATGCTGCCATGATGAGAAATCTGAAGGCCACTTTGGGTTCCTAAAAACTCTCCATTTGGTGCGCAAACAATTTTGGTGGCCGCGCCTCAAACCGCAGGTAGAGGACTATGTAAAAAGCTGTGTGATCTGTGCCACCATGAAGGGAAGGCCAGGAAAACCCCCTGGCCTCCTGCAGACTGTTGCCGAACCTTCGCAGCCATGGGAGGAAATCGGCATGGATTTCATCGTGGATCTTCCCACGAGAGATGGCAAAACAGTCATTTGGATCGTCATTGACTTGTTTTCTAAACAAGCCTATTTCATGGTTTGCTCCGGGCTCCCTACGGCAAAGAAATTAGCAAAATTATTTATCCAGCATGTTTATCATCTCCATGGAGCCCCAAAGCAAATAATTTCAGACCGAGGAGTTCAGTTTACAGCAGGGGTCGGGAACATATGGCTCATGAGCCACGTGTGGCTCTTTTGAGAATTTCATCTGGCTCGGGGGCCTAGCTGCTCTTTCTCTCCTCCCCCCCAGCCGCTTCGTTACGTCTGTCTCCAGCTAAGAATCCCGATTCCCCTTTCCTCCCAACAAGGTTCATTTCCTCTCTGTGTCTTCAACTTCCCCATCCTGTTGCCAGGTCTCTTTGAAGCATCCTCCCCCCACATGCCTTCCCCCCCCTCCCTGACCCATTCTGTCCTGAGCTGGGCTCGCCCCGACTCCACTCCCTAGCAAGCCCCACCCAATCATCTGTGGCCACCTCCACCCGGCCTCGCACTTTCTTTGCCACTCGACCTCCCGCAGCCGTCAATTAACACCTCCGGCACCCTTTCTCTTTCCCACCTTTTCTTTTCACTCACTCCCCTTCCTTTCATTCGCCTTCCACTTTGGCTCATGCCTCACACCTGGCTCGGCACCTTCCCGTGGCAGAGACATTGGCCGAATTCCTCAGCCACCCAGGCAGGAGGGCTCGGCTGGCAGCGACAGCAAAGGGGAGGAAAAGGAAAGGGAAGCAGGGCCAAGCCGTTCCCCCCACCCACCCTCTACTCTGGCAGTCCGTCCGCTCTGCTTGGGGGCAGGCGGACGGAGCGGCATTTGCGCCGGGCGAAAACCGACCGCTCCTTCCAGCAGCTGGCTGGTGGGAAAAAAAGATGGGTCCATCTCGCCCAGCTGCCTTTCCTCCCCGACGAGCCTTTGCCCTGGCGCGTCGAATGGAGAGACTAAGCGCGCTCTGCTTCTGGATCGGCGCCATCTTGGAAACAAGTGAGGCAGCACAGGCGCACCATCAACGGAGTGCACGCTTGCGCCAGCAAGTGGCGGGAAGGGACGGAGACTGGGTGGACGTCCCTGGGTGGGAGGCTGAAGTCGGATGGAAGGACCGGTGGTGGCGGTGGTGTTAATGCAGGGGGGGGGGGAGGAAGAGAGACAGACCACTGTCTTCCAGTCAAAACTATCCAAATTCAGCAGGGTGGAGTAGAGGCTTTTGCTATAAGGATTATTTACTTTATCAATGTATGATAAGAACCGGTGCTGGGTTCTTTAGGAAATCTCTTCTGCTGAGAACCTTTTCTATGCTATCTTGTCTTCAGACTTATGTTTTTGGTACAGGTAGTCCTCAACTTACAAAAGTTCATTTAGTGACCGTTCAAAGTTACAACGGCACTGGAAAAAATGACTCATGACCATTTTTTCACACTTACAATCTTTGCAGCATCCCCATGGTCATGTGATTTACATTTGGAATGATTGACATGGGAGAAAGGCCACTAGAAACTGAAAATAACTCCGGGCTCCGATCCACGGCCGGCAAATGGCCTCCCCAACCTCCAATATCTGCAACGTCCAATGGAAAAAGGGGACAGTGCAGCAGCCTCCCTTCAGGCCACCCCCGACCTAGTGGGGGTGCCGCCGGAGTATCGGGAATAATAATGGCAGAAGTGTTTAGCAAGCAGGAATGTGATGTTCTCCCTCTGCACTGGCCCATGGACTATGCAATTGGGTTTGTGCCTGGAGCCACCTTGCCCAAAGCGAAGATATATTCCATGACGCCTAAGGAGATGGCCGAATTGAGGAAATACATCGATGAGAACTTGGCATGCAGGTTCATCCAACCGGCAAACTTCCAAGTAGCATCCCCCATCCTCTTCCATGAAAAGAAAGATGGGTCGATGAGATTATGCGTGGATTTCCATGGGATCAATGCAGTGAGTGTGCAAAACACCTACCCCCTCCCCCTTATGAAAAATCTTTATACCATTTAACCAAGGGGAAGGTTTTCATGAAATTGGATTTGCGTGAAGCCTAATATCACGTACGAATTCGGGAGGATGATGAATGGAAAACAGTGTTTAACTGTCTGCTGGGAAGTTTCCAATTCAAAGTGATGCCATTTGGGCTGCAAGGGGCAACCGCCGTTTTTATGCAACTGATAAACGAAGTTTTGCATGAGCACCTATATCAGGGAGTTCTGGTCTACTTGGGTGACATTCTTATCTTCAGCAAGACCCTCAAAGAACATGTGAAATTGGTTCACCAGGTGCTTAAAAAATTACTTGCGGCCAAACTGTATGCAAAACTTTCGAAATGCGAATTTCACCACAAAGCAATAGACTATTGGGGCTATAGAATCTCTAGCGGGGCCATTGAGGTGGACCCAAAGAAAGTCACAGCCATTTTGGACTGGCAGCCACCTCAAACTCGCAGGCAATTACAAAGTTTTCTGGGATTCGCAAACTTCTACCGCCAATTTATCCCTGCTTTCGCCCAAGTAGCCCTGCCACTAACTGAGCTATTGAAAACGGGAGAGGGCAAACCCAAACTGCAGCCCATCCAGCTGCTTCAATGGACAATGATGTGCCAAAAGCCTTCAAGGCGCTGAAGGAACTCTTTGTGAAGGAACCCATTCTGCGGCACCCAGACGTGGAAAGGCCTTTTGTTGTTCAGACACCAGCGACGTCGCTGTTGCAGCTGTTTTTCTCCAGGAAGACCCCAAAAAGCCAGTTGCAGCCATGTTTGTACATAAGCAAGAAACGGACCGACACTGAGCAGAGGTGGGCGGTCTGGGAGAAGGAAACTTATCCCATTCATTAGGCTTTACTATCTTGGGGACATTTCCTTGAAGGCAGCAAAATCCCCTTCCAGGTGTGGACTGATCACAAAAACCTGGAAGCACTGAGAAATCCGAGAAAATTGTCTCCTAAGCAAGTGCAGTGGGCCCAATATTTCAAGTGCTTTGACTTTGAGCTAAAACATATCCCAGGGGGGAAAAACATTCTAGCAGATGTGTTGTCCCGCAAGCCATAGTTCAACAGCCAGATAGAGGAGATGATACAACCAGTATTGCCCCCTTCGCAGCCATCCGCTCAAGTAACTACTTGGGCCTGGGCACAGCAACCCATTCCTGGTGACCGTCACCCATTCACCTGAGACATCATCACTGCCTTAGCTACAGATCCTTGGTTTCCGGATAACAAGGACTCCCTCACAATTCGTGATGGACTAGCATGGAAAGGCACCAAAATATATCTCCCAACGAGTCTACTTATTAAAGTCCTGGAACGTTGTCTTGATGCGAAGTCGGCAGGTCACTTTGGGTTCCTGAAAACCCTCCATTTGGTGTGCAAACAATTTTGGTGGCCGTGCCTCAAACCGGAGGTAGAGGACTACATAAAAAGCTGTGTAGTTTGCGCCAACATGAAGGGGAGGCCAGGAAAAACCCCTGGCCTCCTGCAGACAGTTGCTGAGCCTTCACGGCTATGGGAGGAAATTGGCATGGATTTCATCGTGGATCTTCCCATGAGCAATGGAAAGACAGTCATTTGGACTGACCATTTGTAGCCAGATGAAATCCTGAGCTAAACTTCTGGGCAGATCCTATAGATTTCAGGAATTCTTGCCAAAACTTGGCAGTGAATTGGACTCCACGATCAGAAATCACACATCTGGGAGCTCCATGTAATCAACAGATGTACTTTGCCAGCTTTCTTGCTGACGGGAGTCTGGGGCATGGCACAAAATGTGCTTGTTTTGAAAACAGATTAATTACTGTCCATATGACTGTTTTTCCATTGCTAGGTGAGAGCTCTACTATAAAGTCAATTGCAATTTCCTCCCATGGCTGGCAGGGTTCTGCCATGGTTTGTAAAAGGCCTGGGAGTTTTCCAGGTTGTCCTTTCATTATTAATTTAATTTTAATTTTTAATTTTATTAAATTTCTATACCGCCCCACTCCCGAAGGACTCGGGGCGGTGAACAGCCGATA
>JAEANM010019256.1:0-12413 GCA_017656035.1 Myanophis thanlyinensis | reverse complement strand
CACACACTGATGGCAGCACATGATGCAGTGTCGCACATCCGCCCTAACCAATTTTCAGGATGCTGTTTAGTATTTTACTCTGGATGTTTAAAAAAGCAGCAATTCACTACTGCTGCACTAGCAATTCTTAAACAAATTGGCTGAGCAAAAAGCCTCACAAAACAATAGAAAGGGGAATATATTGAATAAAGGTGAAAAATAAGCTTGTCTTCATCTGAAGGGAATCGAATTGAAGCTTTTTAACCTTCCCCATAAGTTCCACGCCGTCGCCTTTTAAAATCAGTTGAAAATCATTTAAAATCAAATTGATTTTGGCTTTTACATTCAGAGGCACTTCAAGCTTTTCACTTTGCGGGTTTTATCGGAGAAAGAACTTCAGCCAGCCTGGGTCTCAAATTGGCTGAAAATCAGTTCGGCGTCTTCTGCTGCTTAGCGGAATTGTCCTCTTTCCATTTCATTGCCAGCCAATCACCCTCAGATTAGCTGGCTGTAGCAGGAGGCAGATTTCATGGGTCTTTTAACCGAGAAGTGGGTTGTAATACAATGAAACATTTGTTTATAACAAGTTGCAAAACTGCTGCCCGTTCTGATATATCTACAAATCTCAAAGACAGATGACTGGGGGAGATCATACATCCCAACTCTATAAAGTACCTTGCTGTTTTTTGGAGGGAAAACAAGTCAAAACACCAGAATATATTTCATGGTTTCTCTCCTTTTCAGTATCAAGCAATAAGCTTGATTGGACATTCCTCCCCTCACCTGTTACCATCTTTTTATGAAGGATCCATTTGGACCTCAAAACTTGACCATCCAACATGATTAGATATTCAACCCCAAAGCAATCAGGTGAAATTGTACCGCATTAGAAGCGAGGCTACTACGCTCTGATGTCACTCAAACCCACCTGTGTTTCAAGAGCAAAGAACCTGTAAACAGCTTCGCTTGTAATGAGTTGCTTTATCTTTCTTGGCGTGCTGTTTAATAAACAGACCTTCCGAAACACCTTGTTGTGGAGCAGAAATCGGAGTTTCATAAGGCAAACGTGGATATTTAATCCATGGGCCACCGGCAACTTTTGACTCATTGTAAAAATAAAGTTGTGAGAAGTGTTTGCTTTTTGAGAATGAACTGGCCTAACAGGATGGGATTCTCCTTCTTTTGTGAGCTTTAGCCAAGAGTTTTTGTTGTTGTTGTTTACAAAGTTCAAAGATAAACACAAAACAGTGTAAAGAGGTAGAAAGGGAAAACAGGAAGGGAAAAAGTGGTAAAACAATAAAGAGTGAAAAAGAAAACAGAAAAAGAAAACAGATAGTTAATGAAACAGTTTCGGATCTTCTTCACAGCAATTATAAATATAATATAACGTGGATCCCTTCTCCCCCCCCATTCTGCCCTTAGTAAAATCAGAAGTCATCCGTTCATTTTTGGCAAAAAAAAAAAAAAAAGAAAAAGAAAAAAATCCAGAAAGGTTGGATTTAGCCCTCTGATCAGAATAGGAAATATGGAGTGAGCTTCATTCATTCTGATAACATTAGCAAACAGCTACAATTTATTAAGCCAAGTGCTCGGGGCTATCATTGTTTCTAATATGCGATCCCTGACTGATTCAGATCACTCAAGGAGGCAGGAGAGAAGAGAAAATGACTGCAAACAACAACAAAGAGGAAACAGCAAGAAAACAGAGCCTGAAAATTTTTTTTGCAAACAACCATGAAGAGAGGATGATCAAATGGTTCGTGGGAGGCCGTTTTCCCCCAAACTCTCTACTTTAGAGGGAAGTGGGGGGAGACATCAATCTCAGTCCCTCCAGTGGCTTTGACTTGGCTTTGAAAGATTGCCAAACCTCAAACAAGGGATTGCATGAGGGGATCCAGATGAGGTCACCTGCTTGTAGCTCCGTTTGTAGCCGATGAGATGAAGTACGATACATCGTGATTGATAGGTCTATACCACTTTGCACACTGTTTATGTAAAGGCACAGGGTGTGCATTTTGATGCAAATAACAGCATAACCAGACCTGGAAGGGACCTTGGAGGTCTTCTAGTCCATACCTTGCCCATGGCAGGAGATCCTATACCAGTGGTGGTGGTACATGTGCCAGAGGTGGAACTCAGGATCTTCTCTGTATGGGCATGCACACCGTCACCCCAGCTCAGCTCCATCATGTTTCTCCTGGGCATTTTTCGCCATCATTTGCAGGGATGAAAGTAAAAGATCTTGTGTAAGCGCCTTGTGGCTTGGGCAGTCAATCCCTAAAAGGTTCACCATCACTGTCCTATACCATTCCAGAAAAATGGCTCTCCAATGTCTTTTGAAGTGTAGGGTTTATATATTTTATAGGCAGCAAACTGTCTTGATATAAAAACCCAAAAGTCTCCCCCTTTAAACCTTATAATTCTATGACCTTTGATTCTACAACCTTTTGCTCCGGTGAGGCAAACCAAGATGTCTCATGTATTCTATCTTCTCATCTCTTCTCTTTTCCTGCCTTTCTATTGTCTTCTAGCTACTACTGTAATATGTAACTAGGAGTTACTTAATTGGATTATCTCAT
This sequence comes from Myanophis thanlyinensis, assembly GCA_017656035.1. Taxonomy (NCBI): domain Eukaryota; kingdom Metazoa; phylum Chordata; class Lepidosauria; order Squamata; family Homalopsidae; genus Myanophis; species Myanophis thanlyinensis. The sequence goes on along the minus strand of JAEANM010019256.1, from coordinate 9,855 downwards.
GAGTAAACTGTGTTTAAACATTGAATGGTGAAGATTAACTTATGCCTGTAACAAGAATATATAAAAAAGCAATAAACATGATGAGAGGCGAGCCTTTGTTCAGGCCAGCATTTGCTCAAAGACATGCCTGTGACTGGTTCTTAGCGTCCCAACATTGAAGAATTTCCAGTGTTGGAGCACTACAACTTCTGGAGGCGAGCTGTTTCATTGGTTGATGGTTTTCATTGCCAGAAAATTTCTCCTTAGTCCTAAGTTGTTTCTCTCCTTGCTTAGTTTCCATCCTTTGCTTCTTGTCCTGTCTTCAGGTGCTTTGGAAAATAGGTTGATCCCCTCTTCTTTGGGGCAACCCCTTAGATATTGGAACCACCACTATCATGGCATTGTGAAGGATTTGGGGCCAGGCCCCATATCTATCTTTGGCTCTGTAACATATCTTGTGAGACCATATAACGCTGCAAAAGTTACAACAGCATTGAACAAAAGTGACTTATGACCGTTTTCCCACATAACAACCATTTCAGCTCGCCTCACGGTCACATGGTCAAAATTAAGATACTTCTGGCATGTATTGATGTTGGTTGCAGTGTCCTGGGATCATGTTAGGCTCCCTTTAGGGGCCACGGTGTAGCCCAGTGGTTAAAATGCGGTACTGCAGGCTACTTCTGCTGACTGCTGGCTGCCTACAATTTGGCAGTTCGAATCTCACCAGGCTCAAGGTTGACTCAGCCTTCCATCCTTCCGAGGTAAGTAAAATGAGGACCCAGATTGTCGGGGGCAATAGGCTGACTCTATAATCTGCTTAGGGCTGTATAGCACTGTGAAGTGATATATAAGTCTAAGTTCTATTGCTAATATGTGGTCAATATTGTAGGCTACCCAATTGATTAGGACTTCTTGATGAATCAAAGGATTGTCACTTCTGATTCCTTCATGGAGGAAGGGTATATCCAGGAGGGAGGACAAGAACTTTTCTCTTCTTCTATGCATTTCCTTGATGGAAGAATGATAGTCACTTGAGTTCTCTGGAATCTTGCTTCAGCTTCTGCACTAGAAGAGAATCAATCTAGAACCAAGGAGACATTTCTTGACAGTTAGAAGTTCAAGTTTAAGTTCAAGTTTTATTTGTCACATATATATGGCATGCAGAGAAATGCTTATGCAACTGCAAAATCAAGGAAAGCAAGGAGAGTAGTCTAGGAAGGATAGGGATACGGGTAAGGATAGGGATAGGGAGCAGTTAGAGGGAAGTAAACACAAGTAGAGATAGAAGAGAAGGAAACACAATATCTGCTGTTATGACCAGTGTCCATCTGGCACCACCATCCCAGGTCTCCACCGCAGGTCTCGGCCCTCTCAGTCCTCGGCTGTTTTTTGAGGCCCTCTCAATTCTTAGCTGTTTTCAAGGCTACTGCCTTCGCCTCCCCGTCTCTCACAGCCTCCACCTCAGTGATCCCTCAGGTCCTCCATCTGGGCAGCTTCTCAAGGCCTCCTCCTCCTCCTCCTCCTCAAGGTCTCTGCCTCCACCGTCCAGCCTGCCCTGGTGTCCTGAGCCTGTCATCCTGGCGCCATCTTCTCTAGCTCTGTCCGTTCTCCTCCCAGGCGATGCCTCAGTTGGTTTAGATTGCTTAACAGTTGCTAAGCAGTTGCTTAGGTGTTGCTTAAGAGTTGTTTAAAAGTTACTTAAATTGTGATTAAATTATAATTAAATTTGGCTAGAAAAAAATACCAAAACAAATAAAAAGAGGGTAGGAGCAGTCGCAACAGCTGCCTACCTCACTGGCGCCATCTTGGGGGAAAGAAGAATTAACCAGTGGAATGGCTTGTCTTCAGAAGTTGTAGATGATACATCACTGGAGGTTTTTAAAAAGAGATCGGTCAAGCCATTTGTCCAGAATGATATAGAGTTAGGAGACTCTTGAGCAGGGGGTTGGACTAGAAGACCTCCAAGGTCCCTTCCAACTCTGTTATTCTGCTATTCTGTTAAATCTGGGAACTAAAGAGGAAATCTCCCATTTCAAAAGTCAGTCCAGCTTGAGGGAAGAAGGAAAGACTCATTCTGGTTGCATATTGTTATGTTTTGGAGGCTCAATCAGGCATCATAACTTACTCAATTTTTTTCTCCATCATGTCATAATTAGTGAGCCATTCTCGGTCAAGAATGATAGGTAGCCTATCAAAAAAATAAACCCACTCTCAACTTCTTAAATTATAACTAGCACTAGATGTTTGTTTGTAAAAAAAACAGGGTTTGGAAGGTACCTTGGGGGGAATCTTTGACCAGTAGATAAATCCTGCTGGATTCTTCACATCATCTCAAACAATAAGCTGTCTAATTAATTTTTGAAATCGTCCAGTGTTGGAATTTACATGTTTCCACATGGCAGGCTGTTGAATAGCTCTTAGGAGGTTAGGAAACTTTCTAATTTCAGGTTAAGATCTTCCTCTATAAAGCTGCTACCTATTGGGTTGTGCCTTATATGTGGGAGCTACAAAAAATAAATCCACACCATCTTTCCAAGGCCAGTCCTTAAGTTATTGGGAAACCCACACCTCTCTCCAGCCTCCCCTTCTTAAGGTTAAACCTGCCTGATATTTTTAAGGCAGAAGCGAGTCCCCACTAACAAATGTCCCACTGTTTCCAGTGAGTCCACCTTAAATGTGAATTGGTTTGAGTCCCGTTCGATAACTTCTGCTTAAGGCTTATGTCCACCCAGATGTGCTGTTGAACATCCTTCTGGCTCTCTAGGTGTCATCCAGAATATTAGGAGCATTTTTCCAGGCATCAAAGCTAGAAGCTTATTGTTTTTAAACATGTTTTGGAAGTAGGATATATGCTTGGCCAATGCCACACAACTGGCATTCTTAAGCAACCCCACGGAATCGCAATATTGAAAAATTATGCCGTTGTTTTTGGACTGAACGAAAGGACAAACTGACTATTGCTCCCCCCATTCCCCAAAATTAATCCCTCCAGCTCCTCTTCATATGCCATTACTATTTGCAATGCTTATATCCTACAGGCCAATGCTGAACAGAGCACACATATTCTCTAACCTCCCCATTCAGGGAAGCTAGAATGGCAGGGAGAAATCCCAGAGTACCGATAAATATTATGAAGGGAAACTTGCATGTGGAAATGCTGAAGAGTGTCTTTTCAATATTCTGTTTTGCATCCAACGGCTTGATGTTGTTTTAATGAGTTTCCGTTCTTCCACCCTGCCCGGCCTTGCCCCCAATTCTAACAGAAAAAAGGACACGAGAGAAGGAGCTGGAAACAAAGACCAGGAAGTAACATTAACAGAAACATTCTGGCACCGACATTCTACCAGTCGTGTCTCTCAGCTGTTCATTCCTGGAATCCTGGTTTCATCCAGTTGACAAGTCCTTTTTCATTCTGATAGAAGCAAAATTAGATGCTGCCATCACATCTGCCCCCTACCCCTCTTTCCAACGAAAGGACCATCACTGCTGGGTGTTTAAAAGAGCTGCCTGCGATGTAGTCTCATCCCATCGTGCCAAAATGTGATATTAATGTCATTCTGTTTGTATTAAAAATTTGCTTTCAACCCCAGGCTTCCTGTTCACAGTCACGATGCCAAACTTCAAAGGGCAGAAGCAACAGGGCCGTCTTTGAGTTAACTTCCCCGTTGCCAGAGATCCTCACCTGAGGGACATCAAGAGGAGGACGTCAACCTGTCTCTTGGTTGACAGCTCGGTGGCTTTGACTCCACGTCACTCAGGCAGGGCCAAACTATCTGCAGGCAAAATCAGGCATCGGGAACCCTCCCTTCCACTCTGTATGCCAAGAGTTTAGCACCAAGCATATTGAGGTTCACACCGTCAGGGCAATCAAAAAGAGATGTTGAATAGATGGAAGGAGACAGCCAAGCGATGGAGAAATGTTCGAGAGGACAGGGTGCTTTTATTCCTTTCTGAAGTTTTGTAACAGATGCTACACTGACATCCCCTTAGAAAAAATGAGATGAGGCAAATCAAGGGGCCTTATTTAAGAGAAATCTGCCCCTCCTTCCGCCTTTCTGATGGATTATTGGTCAGAAACACAATCTCGCTGCTTATCATGAGGCATTAAATAGCAATCACAACAAATTCCTGCTGCGTGATGCTCTAAGGACTACAAGCCTGCATGAATAGTTCCTTTCCTTTACCCTCACAACAAGCCTATAGTACAGTTCACCCAGGAAACAGGCGCTTGCCATCAGCCAATCAGAACTTTCCATTTGTGGCCAATCGTTGAGCCCTCAGATGTCTCAGCCCAATGCTCATTTGCTGATCAGAATGGAGAGTTTCATTCCATCCATAAAATCTGAGAGACAAGATGAGGCAGGGATGTGACAGCACAATGTACCTAAGCAGTGTGGCTCCTCAAATGATACTAGCATGCATCATTTGTAAACTTACATTCATTATTGATGGAAACCTCTAGATTGCTAGAAGGAGGAGCTGGGATGTGCACCTCATGATCACCGAGGAAGATTTCAGCTCCTCTCTAGAACTGACCCATGTTCAACATTTTATTTGCTTCACAAACAACTACTCATAGAATCATAGGGCTGGAAGGGATCTTGAATGCCTCCTAGTCCAACCTCCTGCTCAAGGTGTTGTTGTTAGTTGTGAAATCATGTCCGACCCATCATGCCTCCATGGACAACGTTCCTCCAGGCCTTCCTGTCCTCTACCATCCCCCGGAGTCCATTTAAGCTCATGCCGACTGCTTCAGTGACTCCATCCAGCCACCTCTTTCTCTGTCGACCCCTTCTTCCTTTGCCCTCAATCGTTCCCAGAATTAGGCTCTTCTCCAGTGAGTCCTTCCTTCTCATTAGGTGGCCAAAGTATTTAAGTTTCGTCTTCAGGATCTGACCTTCTAAAGAGCAGTCAGGGTTGATCTTCTCTAGGACTGATTGGTTTGATCACCTTCCAATCCAAGGTACTCACAGGAGTCTTCTCCTGCACCGTAGTTCAAAGGCCACCATTCTTTGGCGCTCAGCCTTCCTTATGGTCCAACTTTCACAGCCATACATTGCAACTGGGAAAACCATAACTGCTCAAGGTAGGAGTCCTTATACCATCCCAGTCACATGGATGCCAATCTTTTCTTGAAAATAGCCAATGATGGAGCCCCCACAACTCTGGGAGACAAGCTGTTCCATTAATTGTTCTGTCAGGAAATTTCTCCTAATTCCAAGTTGGACCTCTCTCCAACACTTCCTCCAATGCTTCCACCCATTGTTTTTTTGTCCTGCCCTCAAGTACTTTGGAGAATAAGTCAATTCCCTCTTCTCTGTGATAGACTTTCAGTATTAGAAGACAACTATCATATCTCCCCTAATCCTTTTCTTTTTTAGGCTAGTTCCCTTATCTGTCAATCATATAATGTAGCCTCCTAAGATGAAAATATAATTTTTCCTCTTTGTTGTCCTTCTCTGCACTCTTTCTAAGGCCTCAGCATCTTTTTTTCATTATACTGATTCAAGGAATCAACTGATTTCATCTTCATCTTCAATATAGTCCATAGTACACTGAGGAAATTTCATTACAAATTTTGTCTCACGTTATTTTTATTTTTTTACCTTTCCTACTGAAACCTGAACAGAATTTCCTACCTTTGATATCAAAGAAATCCGACCTGTAATACCTCAGGGCCCACATTTGACTCAAATCTAATTTTGAAAAGATAAGAAATCAAACTTTTGTGCCACCGGGTTGATTTCTAACCTTCTGGAATTAATCTTCCTCAAAAAAATTTCAATATGACAGTCCTAACTCTAAACTCAAAATGACCAACTTTGAAATTGGATTTTTAGTTGGCATGCACTTATATCTAAGCGCAGTAAAAGCAAAATTATAAACATTGCATTACAAGATCAACCACCATCAACAAAAACATTATAATGATCAAAAGAAAACTTCATCTGATCAAGCCACTGCCATAATTTAAGTCAGTATCAAGTATTGCTGTAGAAAAGAAAGCTTGAAGGTCCTGAAACATGGAATCAAATCCCAGGATCAAATTCCAAATGTAATTCAAGAGAGAGACTTGATTCCAAAAAATTGGAATTACAGTAGATGAGCAAGGCTCTGAAATATGGTGTGGCTGTTCTTCTAGGAAGGAAAATTGGAATAGAATAGAATAGAATAGAATAGAATAAGTTGGAAGAGACATTGGAGGTCTTCTAGTCCAGCCCTCTGCTCAAGCAGGATAACCTATACCCATGGTGGCGAACCTATGGAATGCGTGCCGGAAGGGCATGCAAAACCATCCTATGAAAAACATGCAGCATCACTGGCTTCTCCTCCCGTTCTCATGCAGTGATGTGCACCGGCCAGCTGACTTTCATGGGCGCGAGAGCAGCGAAACCCAGAAGTGCAACATCCCAGTATGCATATGTGCTTCAAGAGCTGGCCAGTGTGCGCATGCATGCCAACCAGCTGTTCATGACACGCTCATGAGTGCAGGAACCCGGAAGCCCAGCCAGCCGGCTCTCAGAGCACGCATGCACTGGGACACTGCGCTTCTGGGTTTCGCCACTCCAGCGCATGCGAAAGCCAGCTGGCCGGCGCACATTTCTGCATGAGAATGGGATGAGGAGGCAGCGGTGCTGGGTGTTTTTCATGGGACAGTTTTGCGTGCCCTTCCGGCATGCGTTCCATAGGTTCTTCAAGCTCAAGAAAGTTCTTCAGCTCAAAAAATTAGCATCTGCAATTTAAACCGACAATGCTCCCAAAACTTAGTCAGTGGAAGGATTGATGGAAGGAGAATATAGTGGTGAACTGGAGGGGCCCAAACTACTCAAACCATGTTATTGTGGACCTAAAACCCCAGGATGGAGATCAGAGTGAGGAAAGTCAGCAACTACTAATAGTCCAGATGAGTCACCACCAAGGTATGAGTGAACTGCTTAAATGTTTGAACAAGAAGAAATGAATGAATTCTCCAGATATTGAGAAGATGGAAGTTACTGTTGTTTAATGATGAAAGTCAGTTTTTCATTAGGGAGAACTCCCAGATCTTGGGCCACTTGAAGATGGCAGTTCTGACAAGTAAAATTAATAGGAGGAAAGACAGACGATCAGGTGCAAAGCAATACGTCCAGTTTTATCCAGATTTAATTTAAAGTGGTAGGAACATATTACTGGAAATCCCAGTTGGGGCCACTGGAAAGAAAAATCAAACCTCTTTACATGGGCCTGCTGAATTTTTATAAGAATCATCATTGGTATTGATAGGATCACTTAACAAATCAGGGAACCTAGTAACAAACTTATACAAAAGGAACTTCTTGTTTTAGGACTGGATCCTGGAGAACAACTACCGATAAATGGAAGGGCTGAGACAAAAACCCTTTCACTTAATCAAAAATGTGGGTTGGGCATATTATATTCAATCAGAAGACAACCGACAAGAGTTGTAGTTAAACTTGTAAATCTTTTGAACAACAAGGGCTGCGAAGATATTCACAAAAGAGATCTATGACTTTGGGGAATGAGATGCAATTGTTTGGAAAGATCCCAGTTATAATTTTAAGGAAGAGTTTCATTATTAAGAATAAATCGAAGCTAATTTGATCCTGGATACATCAGAATTAATGAATTAATTACTGTATCTGTCGCTCCATAAGATGCATCTGACCATAAGATGCACTTTGGTTTTCGGCTTCCACGCGTCCCATTTTCGGCCTCCTAAACCCAAAAATACCCAAAAATGACCAAAGGGTGGGGGCCAACGGGTGGGCAGGGCTTCAGCAATATTTGCTCCATAAGACGCACAGTTTTGAGAGACAAAAAAGTGTGTCTTAATGGAGTGAAAAATACAGTAATGCTTCTTCATGTGAAACACAATACAAGATTGTTAACAGAGTTTTGACTTTTAGTTTTGTTATTGGGTTTAAGTGTTAACTATTTTTTTATGGTAAATAGATGGCAGATCAAAGTAGTTGGGTAAATAGAGTTGTAGATGTTTATAAATTGTGGGTCTCTTTTGCAAGGAGGAGAAACTATTATTGCTGAAATATGTTAATCCGTGTTTAATTGGGGAACAATATATGTACTTTTTAATGCATTTTTGTCTTGTTTAGTTTTTGGTGGTTTGCTGTTGTTTCCCTTCCTTGTTGTTGAAGTTTGCATTTTAACATTGCAAATAAAATAAAATAAAAACTTCTCAAAAAGAATGTGGGTTGGGACATGTAGGAATGAAACCAGTTGCCAACTGTGTTGTAGATGCCTAATGAAGACAAAGAAGATAGTAAAAGATTGCGACCAAGGGTGTCAAACATTGCAGAAAGATGTTGAAGATTGATGGTTTGCCTTAGTCATCAGCAAATTGCTGACAACACAAAGCCAGCACCAACTCAGTGGATTAATAAGAATAAGAAAGTTGGAAGGGATCTTAGATGTCTTTTAGTCCAATCCCCTGCTCAACCCTATACCTGTGATGGCGAACCTATGGCACGGGTGCCACAGGTGCCATGCAGAGCCATCTTGCTGGGCACACAAGCTGTCGATCAACTTACCTCCAGCTGAGCATGCACATGCAATTGCACATGCATGCATGCACAATTGCAGAGACCCAGCTGGTCTTTGGGCCTCTGTTGTGCATGTGCGGGATTGCAGCAGGAAATCCAGCTGGACTTCGGAGCTCTCCTGCACATGCACATGCGATTGCTCATGTGTGCGTGAGTGCCTGCGTGCAGTGTGCATGCATTGCACATGCAAAAGCTGCATGCATACGCAGATGGTGCGGTTGCACATGCAGCGCACGTGGAGGTGCCGCACACAAGTGTGGATGGCGTGCGCAAAACGTGTATTTTTCAGCACTTGGTAAGTAAAAGGTTCACCACCTCTGCCCTATACCAAATCAGACAAATGGCTGCCCAGTCTCTCTTGGGAAGCTTCCAGTGATAGAGCATCCTCAACTTCTGAAGGCAAGCTATTTCACTTTTCACTGGTTGATCGTTCTTACTGTCAGGAAGTTTCTTCTTACTTCCATGTTCCTTCTCTCCTTGAGTAGTTTCCATCCATTGTTTCTTGTCTTGCCTTCTGGTGCTTTGGAAAATAGATTGATCTCCTTTTCTTTGCAGCAGCCTCTCAAATATTGGAACCCTGGTATCAAGTCACCCCTAATCCTTCTTTTCACCAGACTAGCCATGCCCAGTTCCTGCAACCGTTCTTTAGATGTTTTAGCCTCCAGTCCCCTAATCATCTTTGTTGCTCTTCTCTGCACTCTTTCCAAAGTCTCAACATTTTTTTTTTGTATCATGTTGACCAAAACTGGATGCAATATTGCAAGTGTGGTTTCACACCAAGGTCTGATAAAGTGGCATTAACACTTTCTGTGATCTTGATTCTAGATCAAGAACCTAGAGAACTGGTTTCTGAAAAACAAACTCCTTCTTAATGTCAGCAAAACAAAAGAATTGGTAGTGGACTTCAGTACCAAACAGGAAAGGAAATACCAAACCCCAGTCATCAACGGAAGCCTGATAGAGAGAGTGGACTGCTTCAAATACCTCGGTGTGCACATCTCGAAAAAACTGTCATGGACCTTCCACATCAACACCATGGTAAAAAAGGCCCAACAACGTCTCTTCCATCTCAGACGTCTGAGGGACTTCAGACTACCACCAAAGGTGCTCAGAAACCTCTATTCCTGCACTGTAAAGAGCATCATGATAGGCAACATAACAACCTGGTTTGGGAACAGCACCATGCAAAACAGACAAGCACTACAGAGGGTGGTACGCTCATCTGAGCACATCATCCGCATCAAACTCCCTGATCTGCACTCCATCTACAACAAACACTGCCGAACCAAAGCTATGAAGATAGTGATGGACCCCA
>JAEANM010019255.1:0-12413 GCA_017656035.1 Myanophis thanlyinensis | reverse complement strand
TGATTAAAAACCAATTAAAATCCCCAACCAATAGTACTAGGCCAGACCGGCTTGTTGGAACAGAAAGGTTTTCAGTGTGCACCGGAAGGTCCGTAGGTCCGTAATGGTTTTAGTGCTTCAACTTTTTTCTAGAGCTTATTAAAAAGAACACAGTCCTGCATGTGAAGCCTTCCTAAAGCCATCTATCTGAGTAAACCAAACTCTGCTAAATGCTGACTATTGCTCCTAGGAATGTGCAAAACAATCAATGCACAAAACAAAACGTGTATTCAGAAACATGTTTCTGGCTGAAATATAGGCCCAAATAGATGTGTTCTGTTATAAATGCAGTCTTCCCAGACAAAAATGTTTTCCGGGGGTATAACAGCGGGGAAAAAATCAACTGAACCGGCAGTTGAGGGAAGACAGGGAAGGATGGTTTGCAGCAGGTGGGAGAATGGAATGGACCATGCTGGGATATCAGTGCCAGAGGAAGGACAAAGCTTAGAAACTGAAGGAGTCCAGAATTCACAACAACTTGGCACTGGCTGTGGTTGACAGAAAGGAAGGTAGCAAGGAAGAATGGAAAGGCAACACAATCCTAATTATGTTAGTAAATGGCTTCTAACTAGGAAAATATACACATTTTAATGGAAGAGCACACACTTTGCAACTCAGTTCCATATATAAAATAGATTTGTATCAGAGAGCTCTAAAGAATGGGACATAAGGTTATATGACAGGAAGTGAGACACCTCCCCCCGCCCCCATTGGTGAGCAGGCAGAAATTGTTTGGAGGAAGTAGAAGAGGAAAACAGAGCAAAAAGAAAAAGTAGAAACAACAGGGGAAGAAGCTAGGTCCACAGCACACTAAATGAACGTGCAATTTCAGACTCTGGTGCCACCCCAATTTCAGACTCTAGTCCGCTGAACTCTAGCACATTTTATTCACACCTTTCTATTTGGTCGATAAGGTGCTGGCATAAACACAAGCAAAGCCAGACCCCCATTATATTGCATTCTATTCTATCTACAGCTGTTGGCTTGTCCAGGCAAAACAGGATGAGCTGTTGACGCAACTGTCCATCTTGCCTACCATCGTTTCTTTTCTTCCCGTCTTCTTCTGCCCTTCACCAATGTTTCAGCAGCATCTAAGAGCCCTGGATTACCAATCAGCCTTGTCACTCTTGTTCTGCGTAAACAAGCTAGCTGCTGGCAGAATGGGACAAAAGTCTGGCAGCGCCTGCTTGCCACCACTTTTTCTTCTATCATCTTCTCTCCACCCCATCACCACTGGCAGAAAATAGAATAGTAAAAAAACAAAACAAAAACCTGAATCCTTGGCTCAGCTCTCTTCCAGGTTTTGCTGCTTGTCATGTAAGATTGACTATATGCAATACCTGTCTGCAACACTGGGCATTGTATTTTGGATAATTCAACAGACTTAAGTGGTCGGGTCCAGAGCGGGAAGCATTCCGATGAGTGGGTGATGATATTTTGGCAGGATAAAGCAAGAGTGTGATCGGACAAGGCTTCTGATTTTTGACTACTTCAAATTTGTTTATGACCCACACTTGAGAACCCCTGAGTTAAAGCATAATTTAAGAAATTGTGGATTTGTAATTAGTCACAAGTAACAACATTTAGAAGAACAATTAACATTTATATTTGTCTGTAAAATTTTCATGTTCCTCAAATACCCCCTTTTTCCCCCTTCAAGGGGACCTCAATAAGTCCTCAGATTTCTACTAAGAACACTTTTGATCTTAACTATTTTATAACCATAAAATTCAAATCACCTAAGAAATTGCAATCTTCATTTTACTGCACTGGCTAGATATCCTTATCTCAGCTTGGTGGTGTTAATGTTGTTAACATGTAGCTTAACAACTATTTCAGCTTGTGATATAGGCAGACTATGCTTTTTTTCCATACATGCTATGCTTTAGTATGCATCTGACAAATTGTCTTGAATTTTACAACTATTGTGAATAATGCCAATATTCCAGTATGCCAGTATTTAATATTATCAACAAATCATAATTGTGCTTCTCCTATTTTGGATAGAGGATTTTATAAACAATGGTAATGTTTTTTTTGTAACTGTACATTTCATGTCATTATTTAAACTGTTCTTTTTAAATGAAGTTTCAGATATTAAGGATGTAACTATTTTTAAGCTATCAAAAAAATCAATCAACCTGATTGATTTACTTCATTTGCAGATTAAGAATCAACATGGGCAAAATTAAATGGGCTGCAAGAAGTTATATGGTACTTCAGTGAAAGAGCCAGATAAGATATTATCCATTACTTTTGATATTAAATATCTTTGATGATGTTTGCTTATATAATATAGTAATAATAACTGAAACTGTATTTTTTCATCTTCTTATAAGTTTCAGTAGATGAAAAAGTCTTATAAATAATAAATATGCAATACACTGTCATTTATATCCCCAGATTGATGAAACCAAATCAGCAGCATTTAACTTAATTCTGATATTTCAATCACACTAGTAGAATACAGGAATGGAAGAAATATAATAAATATGGTTATGATTATACATACTTATAATTAAAATGGGAAAATATACATAAAAATATATGTTGCGAATCATTCTGGCAATTATTTTTGATGAGAAAGAAGAGCCTTAAATCATATTTATTAAAAAATACATATCCCATAAATTAATGTTTTGATCAAGTCATAAACTGATAAAAATAAAATGGCTTTCTCTAGCATTAGAGAAAACATCTGCCATTCTTATTTCTAGGACTGTACTGTGAATGCAAATTGATTTATTAATTTGTTTTTGTTCTTATCCCTTTGATGAAGTAGCTCATTCAGTGTTTTTAAAAAGTATTACTAGAGGTTTACTATTCAGTTTCAGATGCACTCTAATATTTGCTCACACTAGAGGAAGAGTCAAATCATGCTTTATTAAAAAAAAATGCATTTTATCAACCCACCAGGGCAGGAAGGCAGGGCATATTGTGGGCCCAACTCTCAAGGTAGTATATCTCTCAAGGAAGTACATTCATCCAAATATGAGACTGGCTTCCACCCTGTTGCTTTTCCATAAGGCACTGGAGCCTATCAAGTAGCTTGTTTGATTCTGTTGTTGTCACCACAGGAGTGAGAAGAGGATAAATTAATTAATTTGTTTATTAAATGTATAAACCCCTGCTTACTGTTGGGGGTGACTCTAGGCAGATATCCTGATTTTTTTTAACTGTGTATTTTTAATGTTGTATACACCTACAGTCACTATATGTAAGATGGGTGGCTATATAAATTTGTTTAATAAATATTCTAAGATAGCCTAACTATTAAACAAACCCAAGAAAGACTCTATGAACTTAAAACAAATAGAAGTGTCATACAAAAAGTTATAAAGAGGTTTCTTTATAGTATTTTCATTGTTCCTAATGAAATAAGCATTCAGCACACATGAAGATGAATGAAATTTACCATTTCTATTGTTTAGTTTTTGAATTTAACATTTCAGTCACTCATCCATTAACTTAGTCTAGCTGGACAAGCTAGGTTTGAGTTCTAGAAGAGTCCATGTGAGATATCCACTAAGCAAAGTATCTCATTCTGAGTTATAGTCCCCAAATACAACAATTCTCATCTACTGTACTTGTGTAACTTTCATCAAAGCTTGGATAGCTGCAGCTTAGCTTGGTTAGTCCCATCTTTCTATTCATACTTCTTGGTACTTTTCCACCATCATCCAGTTCACATATAGCCATCTGTTGTTTAGGAAATCACCTTAACCATTAATGCTATTAATGGTTTATTTTGCCATTTTGGTTATGAATCATAGCTTATTTTGAGAACCATATCTGCTGATAGCTTTTTTAAAATTTTCACTCTGTGCTTTTCATATAATTTTATGTGCTTTGACCAATTCTTCTGCCTCTATGATCTTGTTTGAGTGGGTCACTTGTATTCTGTTTCATGCCCATTCATACTTTTTTTATACTTTTTGGGGGGGAGAGGCAGTGCCTTTGAGTCAGTTTTTGGTTCCCAATGGCTTCCTGAACAAGTCTCTAAAATTCTCTTGGCAAAATTTCAGAAATGATTTGCCTTTGCCTCCTTCCTGTGAAAGTGTAACTGAGCCCAAGGCCACTTAGCTAGCTTTGAGCCTTAAGTGTGACTAGAACTCACAGTCGCCCAGTTTCTAGTCTGATATCTTAACTAATACACCAAACTAGCTCTCTTTACACAGATACATAGTACAGAGCTACATAACAATATGACATTATAAAATAATGGTAACAATTCTGTAATATACTAGCATTACAACGTAGAGTACTATTAACTACATAGTAATAGATGATACACAACCTATTGCAGTAACTCAATTATTTTGGTTTCTCCCATAATCTTTATATTGCACATATTCAAACCGTATAGCTTTAAAAAATGCATATACTATTGTTTGTATTTATAGCATGATTTTACCAGTACTGACTTTTTCTGTACAATAATTTAGATGTTTAATTTAGATGAAAGTCCTATTAAACGTAATGATTTTCTTATACATAAGTAAAATTGCACCCAAGATAATTGATACTCCTAGAAAGATTATGAAAAGTGTGCAAACTAAAAATGAAAACACCATCTGCTACACTTTATGGAGAAGGGGCGTTGGTCTTACCTGATACACTCCTTCTTGTTGTGCTGAGAATAGAATCCAAGTATGGGGATGTCTCCGTCAGTAGATCTAAGACTGAGCCAATCAAATGAGTCCTGCCTCTGTGCTGGTAGTCCCAGTTATTCGGCGAAGTAAGGTTGATCAGATGCATGAGCTTCTATAAACAGGGATTCAGACTTCCGGAACGAAGCTCTCCACTTTACATATATTTTAAGGGCCCCTTACGCATTGTAGATTGAGCCAGAATGGACGTACCCAATTCTGCGATAACCCCGGCCTTGTTTAATAGGGATTTAAAAACTTCTGGAAGAAACAACCCAACAAAGGCTGGGAGTTCTGGTCTGACATCTTCATCATCAGATAATGCAGAATCCCTGTGCTCATCATCCAAAATGGGAGTCCCCGCTTCTAACTGATGAAGTGTAGGAACGTGAAGCAGGTCTGGAATAAGTTCCTTCAGAAGGCACCAGGGAGAGGCAGTCCTCCGGGTGTGGACCTGGGAGTGATGATGGGTCCGTGAATTGAAGGCTGTGCTGCAGGCCGGCAAAGCCTTGTGCCAGGGCCTTGGTTATCATAGACTTGAGATCTGAAAATGCTTCCTGTGCTCCCTCATCACCACTCAGGCCAGCTGCAGTTGGTGTGAACGTGACCTCAACAGTTTGGTGTCTACCGGGGGTGGGGTTTTATCTCTCTATTTCAGAAGGTGCTCTCTCCTCTGGGGAAAGGGTGAGGTGAGCTGTATTAGTCAGCAACTGAGGTGGACATGGTGTGGCCTTGGCCCCCACTGACTGAAAATGTTTTTTAGCCCTGGAAAATTCTTTTTCCAGAACTCTGTGTCTACTGGAAACAAATCTGACCTCAGACCTGGGTCTGTGGAGTGCCTTGTATTTACTTTTATGAGGAACACCCTTACAGGAAACTTTAGAGGAAGCTCTAGAGCTCCTGTTACACTTCTTTTCCCCTTGGGACAAGGAGCCTCCTGGGTGTGATTAGCCTCCATGGCCTCAGCGTGCTGCTTTGGATTATGATCCATGAGGCAAGCTATGTAGGCAGGATTTTGTGATGGGAGGAGACTGAAAACCATTAGAATTTGAACCACTCTTCTACCTGGCAACAAGTGCTACAATTAAATCTGGCCAGCAACTGCTCTGAGGGAATGATCTTCTGTCCTTGCTGGATAGAGCTAATGAATAGGCCAGCACAGATCATCCCAGGGAGGAAAAAATAAAAAGTATATAGTATATTCCCAAAGGAGAATTGCAGGCCCAAGTGTCCTCAGGGGCACTTGTAAAGGGAGCTGTGTAAGATAACTCCCCTTCCCCTGCTTAGCACTCACTGTATGTCAATTAACTGTGAAAAAGAAGTCCCCACGCAGCTCCACGGGCTGCAGTCACTCACCACTCTTCTCATTTCGAAGAGGTTCCACTGCTTTTCCCCCCATTGGATGCCTGAAAGTGCTCTTGGCTGAAGGCCTGCGCTAAGCTCTCTCCCATCCGGGAGAGGCAGGAGCATAAAGGTGGCTGCGTATGATTGAGGGCCTGCAGTGGAAGTCAATCTCCCCTCCGGGGAGTTTCTGGAGGCCAGAAAGCACAGGAAACAGAAGCCAGATGTGCTGCGCTTGGCCAAAGACCCACAGTCACGCTCTAGTCCCCCGCCGGAATTCTCTAACAGCCAAAGGCCATAACGGGAGGAGGGCAATGCTGTCGAGCTGCATCTGGCCATGAGCCCACAGTGTTGCTGAAGTCTTCCCCAAAGCACAGACTGAAAAGGAGAAGTGGTAACGTGTCAATCGGCCAAAGGCCTGACACGGTGCTCTTTTCTTTTGGAAAGGTACAAGAAATGACAAGGGCCCGGGAAGCAAATTTGAGACTCCCTCAGTCTCAACGAGGCTGCAAAGCACTTGGAGCTGATCAGAAGACTCTCCCCAGCCGGGGAGGCCTTGGCTCAATGGCCTGAGCTTTCTGTTAGCCAGCAGAAGATGAATTTTTTAAGCTGAAAGGGTTTTGGAATAAAATCCAAGAATAGGAGCTCAAAAACTCACATCTGAAGATCTCTGACTGAGCCAAATAACTGGGGCTACCAACACAGAGGCAGGACTCATTTGATTGGCTCAGACTTAGATCTACTGATGGAGACACACCCATACTTGGATTTTATTCCTCAGCACTACAGAGAACTTTCTGTTCCTGTTGTAACCCTTTGGTGGATCTTAAAGACCTTGGAAGTTGAGAAAAAAGGATTAATTCTTATCTCTCTCTTTAGGATGAATCAGTATAGTTGTCTTTCAGCTTAACTATGCTCATTGTTAACGACATTATAGAAAAAATTTGCAGAATTAAAGAGAAAAGCAATGGCCATCAGATCTGTTGGCTAAAGACAAACTAAAGCAAATTCAGCTATTCGTCATAGTTCTTTTTTTAAAAAAAATCCCAAATAGTCCTAAACTATATACTGTATATATTTATATATATATTTAAAAATCCTATGTGAACTCTCTTTATCCTTAGCATTGTTTCACGTTCCCAAATTACCATCTAATTAGAAGTATGTGTTATATAAGGTTTTTCTCCCTCATAGAGCCAGTTTGATCTGGTGGTTAAGGCATCAGATTAGAAACTGGGAGACTATGAATTCTAGTCCTGCTTTAGCCCTGAAAACCAGTCAGGTGACCTTGATCCAGTCAGTCTCAGTACAACTAACTTCATAGGGTTGTTGTGAGGAAAATAAGAAGAGAAAGGTGTATTGGATGTATTTGCCATCTTGACTTATTTGTGAAACTAATAAAGGTGGGAAATCAATTAATCAATCTCATCTTGCCCATCTTTATGATTTGTAAAATCAACATGCTGTTAGCAACTGGACCACTTTAAGGTTTTTTTTTAATGCGTGGGTTTCAACACACATGAAAATTCATGTAAATCCTGCCAATATTAGTAGCAAGATGCAAGTTGCACAACTCATTACATGAGTATTAAAACAGAAGACCAGAAATTAAATACCCTTTCAATATACTTGATTGCTTTTTTTAAGACCCAGGAGGGAAAAAAATACACTGATAAATTCACCTAAAAAGCAGTCTGGAGAAGGTCTCATATCAAGCTGAATGAGATGACAAATGTTGAAAATGCAATCTCTCTTCCATCAGCATAATGCAACCATTTGTCTCTGCCTTTTTCCTATAGCTGTTCTGTCACAGAACAAGCACAAATGCTTTCATTGAGTAGCCTAGGGAATTTTAGATACCAATGGGCTTTAGCCATGAATGAATTAAACCAGAAAAGCCTTGGTATGGAATACTTTAGGGTAACATTAATCTTTTCTTCTTAGTGTACTGCATTTTAATGTTTTCTAATTGATGTGTCCAAAGCAACTGCATGGAGTCTGAAAGCTTTATGGTCTAAGGACAGCACATCAGCACTAAACCATCCAGATCCTAATCTCAACTTCTGGGAAAAATGATGTCAGCTGTAAACCAAAGGCAATCTAGAAGTTAGAAACTGTCACTGAATGTTCAGCAATTTTGGCAAAGTATTGATTCTTCAAAATCCCAACATCCCAAAATGTAAGCATCAAGCACTACTAAAAGTCCACAGATTATTTATCTACACACATCCTGCATCTGTTCACTTGAACACAAGGATCTTCAACTGACTATTTTGGAGTTTCCTTTTAATTCAGCTACCTTCTGGAGTCCAACAAGCCATAACTGGAAAGAGAATTCCAAATTGTGTTCTGGATACAAAAAGGCATCTCCAGGACTCACCCATACCTATTTACAGCTTTTGGGGAGGGAGGAAGTACCTTCTGGTCATAAATTAATTTGTTTTGCTCTTTAGGTCATTTATTACTAATGTGATTCTTATTATGCTGCTGTTCTTGAGTTGATATATTTCTACGGATTTATTGCACTACTTGTTTCATTAGCTACAGTGACATTTATGTTGAAAACTGGAAAAGATTCCTTCAATGAATAAAAAAGAAAATTAAAACTGAAATCAAATCTGTTCAATATTTTCAAGTCTTTTCTTGCATGGTTTAATCCTATTTAAAAGTCAAAAAGTTTTATGTGTGAGATGAAAGTCATTAATGAAAGTCTGTATAAGGATATGAACAATTTTCATGAAATAGTTAAATGCTATTTACTCACGCAAATGAATTATGACGAATAGTCCACTTGAAAAATAGATCACAATGCTTGAAAATAATCATGAACAATATAATAAATGAATTACTTCAGTAGTCCAGCCAACGATCAACAGCACAAAACAATTCAGAAGAACAAAGAATCCAAACAGTACAAAACATAATACAACGTAAGATATAAATACACTATTATAAAAGCAAAAGGTTATATGCAACTGGGCAGAGAGATGGAATACCAGCATACAGTAGCTGATGTCTCTTTATTATCTGTTGCTGAAGTGTGCGGTACAAATTTCTGCTGCATTATATATCTACAAGACTGCCTATGATAAGTAAATAAGGAAGAAGAAATTTATCTAGTTGGCCTCAGATTTTACCAAGAAGCACAAGTGTGTTGCATAGATCCCCATAAAAGTTGGCACCACAGCTGAATACAGATAGTCCTCGACTTACAACATTTAGTGACTGTTCAAAATTACGTTGCTGAAAACAAGAGACATGATCTTTATTCACACTTACGATGACTACAGCATCCCCTTGATCACATGACCAAAATTCAGATGATTTGCAACTGGTTCATATTTATGACAGTTACCCCAGACCTTTTTGGCACTTAAGTTTCCAAACTGCAAGGTGCGCGCATGCGTGGCAGAGACCCAAAGATCAGCTGGCCGCCAGGAGGCAGGGCATCCCAACACTGGCAGCTCTGCAAGAGACGAGATCTTTTCCTTCCATGAGTTTCTGTTTCGTCATTTGCAGGGAAACTTCTGTTTCCCTACAAATGATGGTAAGAAACACCATAGAGAAATGCAGTGGAGCTGAGCTGGGGCGATGGTGTGCATGTCCATAGAGAGGCTCTGCGTGCCACTTCTGGCACATGTGTTATTGGTTTGCCACCACTGCCCCAGGCTTTCTGACAAGCAAAGTCAATGGCGGAAGCCAGATTCACTTCACAAGCATATTACTAACTTTAACAACTGCAGTGATTCACTGAACAACTGTTGCAAGAAAGGTCATAAAATGGGACAAAACTCACTTAACAAATGTTTCACTTAGCAGCATAAATTATGGATTCAATTGTGGTAGCAAGTCGAGGACCTGTACTATGCCAACCTTTTTATATTTGTATTTTATCTGCTGTGAACCGCCCCGAGTCCTTAGGGAGAGGGGGCGGTATATAAATTTAATAAATGAAATGAAATGAAATGAAACCACTCCAAAGCTTAAGAAAAAGTATAGCCCTCATAAGGGATCCTAGTAGATCTGCCTTCCAGTGCAGTGTTGTGAGGATAATAAACCAAGTCTGAGACAAGACTCTGTAAAGGATTGACAGTTTGTGACACTAAGACATTTAGCTGGCTAAAGACTTGGATTCCATCTCCATGACTTAACATTGTTAGTGACTACATTTAATTTGTCATTCAACATCTAGAATTCTCTATTTAAAAGAACAAACAGATATTCACACTAGCTGGATCATAGCATGTGGACATTCAAAACTTTGGTGAAAACCCACTGGTAAGCAGTTCAGTTTCCTCCTCTAGATCAAATGAAGGCTATAAAGGACTATTAAAGAAGTCAGACTCAATGGACTGAAGTTAAACTTTAACTGGAGATCAAAACATCTGCAGTAAAAGCCCGTGATGACCCAGGCATGGCACTAAGGCAACACAGCCAGATAATTGGTAAATTCCTTTATTAGCACCAACTTTGCCCCCAATGTCACGTTTCTCTTCAGTCTGGAGTAAAATTCTCCCATAAACCTGTAGCAGCTTCTTGCTGTTAATTTCCAATCCAACCCAGCAGGCAGAATATCTGCAATTAATGATTCCAACAAGCCAAGGGAATGAGTCTCACCAGTGAGGAATCTTCACACGAATTGCAGCCAAATCAGATAAGCACACAAGAACACAGCAATAAATCAAATGGTCAGGAAGGAAGCCAGGAATGTCGGACACTATGAACTAGAGAATCTCAGCATTTGTTCCTGGCAAACGCTCCACCCACTTGCCTTTCCTTTTAAACTACCTGCTCAGGTATTCCCTGTGAAGGGACTTGGGGCCTTCTCCTCCCTCATAAACCACGGAACCCATGGTGCTCTCTTCTACGTTCTTCCCTGCGTGCCCTAGAATAAGGATGGGGTGGGGACCTTGGTCCTCGTCTGAGCCCTCTCTCTCCTGTTCTACCTCTCTCCTACTTGGCCCAGCCTGACTGTGCCCTTCCCCTGCCTCCTCCACAGCCAAAGGAGACACTCTCGCACTTTCTGTCAGCTGTTCACCTTCTGCCTCGGATTCAGAACCCGACATAGTACGACAAAGTCAACCTCTTGCCACAAGGCAGTGTTACTAGATGTATTTGAGAAACTGAAGTACTCCCTCAGCCTTTTGGAATGTACTGCTTTCTAAAGAAAAATAAGGGGCATGAATTTGACTGAGCTCTATGCAAAAATGGAAAGCAACAACTTAGTCTGAAACAGTTTGGATAGAGCAAGCAGAAAACTTCCTCCTTTCAAACAGAAGAATATTAAGATACTTGCAGCACTCCTGTTATCTAGAAAATACAGGGGAATATTTACGGTACTCTTGTGATGTATGCTTGAATTTAAGATACCCTACAGTGCAAGCCAACTGTAGACAGGTAAAAATAATACAAAACTAGATTAAATTCCCATACAATGATGCGCACTCCTCCCGTCATCCTAGCTCATAAAATCCAGCTGAAATCCATTTCCCCACCATTGATATAGACACTTATTAGCCCTTCAAGGTAGTCCGAACAAAATGCACAATAATGAATATTAGTGTTATCTTTATTGCAAGGTTACATTAACATAATCTTGCTAGTCTGAGAGTATTCCCCCTCTCCTTTACTTTTACTTCCCAGAAAATTAGGAGGGTACCTTCTGAAATGTTTCCCATGCACCCTCTTGTTCTGAAGACTGAAATACCTAGCAGTTCTCTAGTCTGAAGCTCTTCCTCCCGTCTCCCAAGGTAATTCCCACCTATCTGCTTATGTATGAATACATAAGTCTTCCACTTACAACCACAATTGACCCCAAAATTTATGTTAAATGAGATATTTGTAAAGTGAGTATTGCCCCATTTTATGACCTTTCTTGCCAGTTGTTAAATGAATCAATACAGTTGATAAGTTAGTAACACAGTTGTTAAGTGAATCTGGCTTCCCCATTGATTTTGCTTGTCAAAAGCTTGCAAAAGGGGATCCCA
This sequence comes from Myanophis thanlyinensis, assembly GCA_017656035.1. NCBI lineage: Eukaryota > Metazoa > Chordata > Lepidosauria > Squamata > Homalopsidae > Myanophis > Myanophis thanlyinensis. Next base: position 397 of record JAEANM010019255.1, on the reverse strand, counting down.
TGACTTTGGGACACAGCAATGGTCATAAGTATGGCTCAGTTGCCAAGCATCTGAATGTTGATCTCATGATCATGGGGATACTAAAAAGTTGTACATGTGAAAAATGGTTGTCCCTTTTTTTCAGTGCCATTGTAACGTTGAACGGTTACTAAATGAACTGCTGTAAATCGGAGACTACCAGTACTTACTCATCTCTTCATTCTTTTATACAGTGGTACCTCTACTTACGAAATTAATTCGTTCCGGAAGCCGTTTTGTAACTTGAAAATTTTGTGAGTAGAGACGCATTTTACCTGTAAATGCCCTAACCCGTTCCAAGCCCCCCCAAATTCAGACAATAATTTTTTATAAATTATAATATTTCATTAATACCTGTAATAAAAACATGTTACATTAC
>JAEANM010019254.1:0-12414 GCA_017656035.1 Myanophis thanlyinensis | reverse complement strand
ATAAATACTGGTTGGGAATGATGGGGATTGTTGGCTGACACTTCATGAAGGCATCTGTCCGGGAAATCCAGCAAGCCACTTCAAACAGGAAGGAGACAATGTATTGTGTTATGGAAACGTTTTGTTTTAATATTATTTTTCTCCACCTCTTTCCCAATTTAGTTGGAAGGTCTAAATCAAAATGGCAATACGGTGCAAGGCCCCTATTCTATCATCATAAATGTGGTGGATATCAATGACAATGCACCCCAATTCAATAAATCAACCTACTCTGGCAAAGTTAGACAACATATCCTACCAGGTATTTGTTTCCATATTTATTTTGACTTATGTTTGAGCTTCCCAGAAACTTTAAATACTATATTAAACATGAAACTGAATATAATATAAAATGCCACTTATCCTTTATTGTATTTCCAAGCCACCATGGGAGACTATAACAAACAGGCCAAGTTCCTGAAAAACCTATAGAGACATTTTTGAAGAAGCTAACCCTTTTGATGATCCAAATTTAATATGCATCCTAGATAACAATAGCACTTAGACTTATATACCACTTTTATAGTCTTTTATAGTCCACTTTAAGCAGTTTGCAGAGTCAGCATATTTCCCCCAACAATTTGGGTCCTCATTTTACCCACCTTGGAAGGATGGATGGCTGAGTCAACCTTGAGCCTGCTGGGATTTGAACTGCCAAACTGCTGGCAGCTGACAGTCAGCAGAAGTAGCCTGCAATACTGCACTCTAACCACTGTGCCACCAAGGCTCAGTGCTTCTTTATTGGGCACATCTTTAAAGAGAAAGCACCAGGGAAAATTGGATGCCATGTTTTCTCCTAAATTTACACAACTATTTCAGGGATCTAGGCGAAACCCCAAATATACCTTTGCAACTTTGACTGAAGAGCAGATTATACCGTAGTACTTTTCCAATTTCCTCCCAAATAGACTTAATTCAATATATCCTAAACCATTTTTCTTCATGTCCACTTTGGGGTTTGTTGAAATATTAGGCTGAGGAAGCAGATGGGAAAAATGGCTAAAAGATGTAACAGTTGACATGTAAAGGATATAAAATAAGAGAGCCAGTGAAAAGTTATTAAAAGAAAGGAATGTTCCCAGGGTCTCACAAATCAAAACCATGTGAAAAAGATAATCCCCCCCTCCCTTTAAAATGCTAAAGTATATAAAGTCAGTCCTGACCTGGAAGATTTTTCTTGATGTTTCTAAGTAAAAAAAAAATTATGCATAGGATGTTCCATTTAAAGTGATTGGCATGTCTGTTGAAATTCAGTGATTTTCCTTTGGTGCAGAGTGATACTTTTCATTTCCAAACAGTGTTTCTTTTCTTTTAAAAAATTTCCCACCATACAGGAAAACCTTTCATGTATGTTACTGCTTTTGACCGCGATGATCCCAGCACTTTACATTCAAAGCTCAGCTATAGTATCCTTCATCAGTTTCCCAACACTGATCAGATATATTTTCAGATTGACAATGTTACAGGAGCAATTTCTACAACTCTTGCTGGTAAGTAACTTTTTTCATAGTGATACTATGAATGTATAATGAAATACCGCATTCATTTATACAAAATACGGTAGGTCATAAAAAGATAGTCAATATAAATGTATTAGAAGTATATACATATTTGAATAATATTTGCATTAGACAAGGATATATAGAATTGTTATCGTGTATTATAATGGCATATATTATATATTTTTTTTCTTTATCGGATTTCTTGCACCTTTTCATTAGAGTGCTTTTTGTGTATTGTTTTCTTTTCTTTGACACCATTACCTTTGTGCTTTGCTTTTTTTTCTTTTTTGCTATTAATTAAAACAAAATAAAATATAAGATGAAAATAATTAAGTCTTGTACAGTTTAATCTAGACTTCATTGGTAACATATGGCCATGTTCAAAGTCAATAGTCTTTCACATTTCTAGATCTAATTTTCTCCCATTTGGGAAATGTGCCATTTCCAAATGGACTCCAAATCCCCAAATAAATGCTTAGTAAAACCAACCCTAGAAGGCTTAAATCCCCCATACCCCAAATGTAGAATGGGGTCCCAGTTTTTTATTAGTGTTGGAAGAAATAGCCATCTGGGTTTAGTTCCAAGTGGGGAGAAAGACACTGGAAACATGGAGGCTATTTGGAAAGAAAGTTTATTGGTGGAGCAGGTTTGAGGTCCTGGGCAAAAAAGGGGCACAGGTGAGAGAGTGGTATAGATTTATACCCTCTGTTGGGCTATGACCTTGATTTCTGTTCCTGTGGCAAAGGCAAGTATCCCGATTGGTTGTAGGCTCCCATGTGGCCATGGGTCATGATTCAAATTTGGTTGACATTTTTGGACTTCATTTGTTCCATGTGGTGAGTTGAGCTAGGTGGATGGAGGGCTAACCCAATCATCCTGAGGGCCATGTCTTTTGTGTCGTAGATAAAGCTAGCCCAGCTATTAACAAAGGTGGAACTGCTTTCCAAGAGCATGTTTCTCCTTTATGGAAATATATTCTGCCTTTTTAATATTTCTTAGAATATTTCATTTTTCTAGGAGAGGCGTGGGTGCTAACTTTCTACACAAACTAATTTAGTTTAGTGTATATATGTGAAAAATACATAAAGAAACCATTACATAACATCTAGCTCCAGTACTGTTGCTGGGCAAATGTGATTTAACTTTTGAGTAAATGATGACTGGCAACACTGGAAACTTAGCAAAAGCACCAATATTCTTACAAATGCAAAATACTTATGCAAACTGAAGAGAAACCTCACAAAAGATCCACCCCCCCAAAAAAAACCTCCACAATCATTCATCATCAAAATCCGCAGATAAATGAAGCAGAAATAGATTCCTGTGCTGTTATATGCTAAAGTGTCTTCTGTAGCTACTTGATATTTGGAATCCTCGATAGACTTTGGCAGAAGAGATAAAAAGAAAGAAAACTAGGAATTGACTAATCACTTCTAAAACTGACTTTCGCCTATCTATGTTTGGAAACCAGGGTTACAGCAGAGCCATTATTCAGAAACATAAATATTATGGTAACAAGCAAACTTTATGAGAAAATAGGTGATGGGATTATTGCTAAAGAAAAGGAGTTGTAATTGTTTCAGAATGTAGGAGGCAGAATGAGTGCATATTTTCAAGCTTTATTCTCTGTTACATTTTCAGGAACGGTAAACTTGGACCCAACAATACGGAATAGTTTTGTCCTTGTGGTGATAGCAAAAGATATGGCAGGAGAGTCCCAAAATTATTTTGGTACTGAGACTGATGTGAAGATCACTGTTTTGAAAAACTTTTGGAAATCTCCTCCAGAAGTATTGCTCCTGGAGAACTCTACAATGCCACACCCCATGAACATCACTCGTGTAAGCTCCTAAAATTACCAGGCAACTCACCACCAATTATTAAAGATACAGCCTTTGACTTCCACCATGTATGCTACAATTGGGCCATTCAGCAAATTCATATTTCTCAATAGCATCCAATTGAACAATGCCACTGTAGCATGCAAGTATGACCTTGGATAGTTAGAATGATTGCCTTGAGAAAAATTATAGAGAGAAAAAATGGAAATCTATGATTGTAACAATTTTATATTGCAATCTAATTTAATTGGCAGGAGATTCCCTAGAGGGAAAAGACGTACTTCCTCATATTTCACCATCTGGCCAGTTGTCATAATAAGCTTGGATAGTTTTGATAAAGAGGATAGAAATATCGCTAGAGATAAGTCTGATAATGTGACATGTAATGGAAACATGTTGATATCACATTGATATCATGTTGAGTGATATATTGATTGTTTGATGCCCAGAACCATTTGACCTGCTACTGTGAGTAGTAGATAAAGGAATACTGAACGGTAATCTTTGGCCTAAAATATTATCTCCAGATAATGGAAATCTTTATTGATTCTCTAGAACCTAAAAAACTGATGTGTCAGTCCATTGGAAAAAAATATCAACAAATTCATATCTGGTTATATCTCTACTATTTCCAAATGACCATTTTCTTTGAGTTGAGCTCCAACCAGGTAAATTCCTGGATGCACCAATATAGTTTTAGCACCAAAATAGAAGCAGTTTCCAATTTTTAACTTCTAGACTATTGTGTTTTCTGCTATTCTTCCATTCAATTAATAGCCAGTACTTATTCTACATAGGTCTTTGTCATTATTATCTTGTAAGTCCCTGAGCAATAATCTCTTCATTAGGCTAACTGTCAGGTGCAGGAAATCAGGAGCCAGGATAGGATTCAAAAACATTAAGAGTTTATTTCATTCTACCTATTAACAAGAATCTGATTTACTAGTGATTATGGCAATTGGCATCAGATAAGAGTCAATGGACTTCAAGGGCCTGGACATAGGTCTTTTACTGAGGTATAGTGACTCCAAACTGATGACACATTTGATCCCACCTTCGGGCTCAGCCTGGTCATCTCTTATACCCATACCCAATACCAACATGCATCAAATTCTGATTTTTCCCAGAACTCTTCAATAGGCAAGAAGTTACAAAAAGCAAGAGTGGAGGATAATGCAAGCAAAAAAATGTAGACCAAATACAAGGTTGTCAAGATTCTATTCAAAATTCCTTCCAAACTTTTTGAGCATTTTATAGATCTGTCGTTTCTTTCCCAAATAACTGATTTGGTTAATGTCTTTGGTTAATGATGGCAATTGCAATTGGAATTATTATTATTAATAATAAATTAAATTTATTTGCCACCCATCTCATTTTGAAGCAACTCTGGGCAGCTTACGCTACAAAGGAATTGGCATTGCTAAGTAGCATGTCGGAAAGCATGATGTCACAAGACTGCACTGTTTAGCAATGGCAATTCTGGCCAATCCCAGTTGCATTAAAGAGAAAAAAATATTTTTAAACCATTTATCAGGTCAAAATTTTTCATTTGTATACTTGTTTACTTTTTACATTGTAATATTAGGTACAATGGAATGATCCATATGCAACGTATGAAATTCAACCTAAAGAAAAGAATCCTTTTGAACTCCCATTTATAGTTGATCAGAATGGAACAGTTTATGTAACTAAACCACTAGACAGAGAAGAGAAAGACTATGTAAGTACATAGCAGGTATGCTTATGGGGAAAGCTAAACTACAGTGCCTTTTAGGTAGTTTTCTACTTACATTTCATTATCAGCATAGCATTTGATATTAGTTTTTTTGTTTAATTAATTATTGTTTACTCAGCTTATTAGATATCAACATTTCAACTAAATTCTGCTGCTCTTGAATGAGTTTTATACGAGATAGGGCAAAACTCTGATAATGTAGTTTGCACTAGATTAGTAATTCCTTAAACCTGTATTCATTATTCCTGCAGTTTTTAATTATATAATTTTAATCATATATCCTATTTCAGTATTCATTCTATATCTTTGCAAATGATGAGGAGGGAGACAGGCTGGCCTACCCAATCACTGTTTCAGTCCGTGTTGTAGACATCAATGACAACCCCCCTGTGTGTGGCAAAGTTTTGACTAAATTTGAAGTTCAAGAAAATGAGGGTGTGGGTAAGAAATATTGCTTTTCATGTGCTGTAATTTATTTCATTTTCTACTATGCTGGTTTGCTATTGGTCTAACTACAGTTTTATCTGTGACCAACAGGGAATTTAATAGGAACTGTCTTTGCCTCAGACAATGATGAGAAGGGGTCTCTTAATGCCCGCCTGAAGTTCAGCATTTTGGACCAGAACCCCAAAATCCCACAAGACAATCTCTTCCGTATCGAATCGGGAACTGGGTCAGTCCATTTATTCAAATCGGGGTTAAATAAACAAGCGGTCGAAACTTACTATTTGAAGGTGAACGTGACAGATTCAGGTCAGTGCATCACATATTACCTGTATCCCCCAAATACTGTGTTAAAGCAACATAGATCACAAGATGCACTATTACACTCTGTCGTCTGTACTTATTTCATTTCTTCCATCCATCCCTTTTCACTCCTTCCCTCCATTTTTTCTTTTATCAAGAGTTATATGTGTAAAAGCAAAATTGTATTTTTTAATGTGCTCTTTTTAAAAAGGTGTCCATAGGATATGATCCAAAAGGGTGATATGTTATCTACATAATACTGTGACCGAAGGTCTAGCTACAACTCCAGGCCCCCAAGCAGCGGTGAAATGCAGCCTGGTTGCACCAGTTCTGCTGATCCGGTAGCGGTGATGATGTCTGGCCCTGCCCACCTGCCCCTGACTATGTTTGACCCCTTCTACCTGCCCCTGCTCTTTTCTCTCTTATGTCTCTTTCATTTTTTTCTTTTTTACTTACCTGAAACACGCAGAACACCTGTTCTGGACGCTTCCACAGCCTTCCCAATCACCCAGGCTGCCTCTGGTAAGCAAAAACAAGTAATTGAGAAGCCGCGCAAAATGTGCACGCACCGAACTGGTAGCAAAACTGGTTGGATTCCACCACTGCCCCCAAGCTCCTTATTATAGCCCCGAAATACCTTTTGACCATGCCAGTGAATTTCATGGCAAGATTGTTGAAAATTGGCATTGCAGTTTCCTTCTGTGTTGGAGTGGGAAATGTGAATATTCAGACATAACATTCCAAAATAAAGAACAACATTAAAATCCTGATTTATTCCGCTTGAAATAGTAGTAGTAGTACAAGTACAGGTAGCCCTTGACTTATTATCAGTTGCTTAGTGACGATTCAAATTACAATGAAACCCAAAATTTAAATGACCTGGATTCAAAATTCTGACGGCTGTGCCTCCCTCCCACCATGGTTACATAATTGCATTTTGGGCACTCAGCCACCAACAGGGTCCTGCATCCCCATGATGGCAACTTGTGGGGGGGGGGTTTGGCAAAAACCAGCAATTACATCTGATTTTTTGGCAAAAGGAAAAAGGAAAAAAGAGCCCATTGCAGAGGAATGGATTTGCTTAACTTTAACTTTAACTTTTATTGAATTTCTATACCGCCTCCCTCCCGAAGGACTCGAGGCAGTGTACAGCCTAATAAAAAACACGAATATATACAATTAAAACCAAATTAAAACTTCAAATAAATACAATGGCCAATCAATTAAAAACCCAATTTAACAATCACAGCATTCATTTTAGGACCATCACTAACAAGCCATAAAATTGTGTTGGTCTTGTGATAACCTGCTTAATGACTAGCATGACTTATGACTAAATTCCAGGCTCAGTATTGGCTGTAACTTGAGGATCACCTGTATTCTTATTTGTTAGATGTATTTCTTATTTTTCCTTCAAGAAGTCAAAGCAATGTACATTATCGCTTGCTTCTCAGATTCCCCACATATACCCCATAATAACAACTCTTGGTAGGATAAGAGTTAAGAGGGTTATGTAGTCTAAAGTTCATTTTTGAGCTTTCACAGCTCAGGTAAGTTTGAGCTTGACTCCTCCTGATTCTGTGCCTACAGTATGAAGGGCTATTAATTGCTGTGGGATGTTTTAGCTATATTTGGTGTGTCTAAAAGGTTTGAGAATCTGTTCTGTTCAAATCAGCTCACATTTGATTTCATTATATTCCTTTCCTTGTAGTTTTCTCAACTATATGTAATGTGCAAATTCAAGTCATTGACATCAATGATAAGATCCCAATATTTGAAAAATCAGATGTGAGTATCTTCTTAACTGTTTTTGCCTTCACGAGAGGTTGGAAAAATATCAAAACTTTTGGTCTGACAGTATGCTTTTCCGAGATATTTGCTTGGCATGTATATGTTATTGTTGCATATCTGTGGCTAGTTAGGTAATTCTTTCCCAAACCAATTCCCACCAGATATTTTAGGACTACAGTCCCCCAGAATATCCAGCAACAGAGATGTTGAATGGGAATTCTGGAAGCTTGTAATCCTTAACATTTCTGGAGGAAATCAGATTGCAAAAGTCTGCACTGGAGCTCAAAAGAAACTTAAAGGAAAAATGTTGATTTTTTTTCATAAAACAGCTTACTTTGCCCCATTCTCATCTCAAACTGGTAGGATTAACATTGCCTAAATTGTGCCCTTCGAAGTACATGCTTACTACATAAGTCCTGAAAGAATCCATACTATGCTGCTGCTGTCCATGCAGCTTTAATATACATGCCACTTAAAGGCTATGATTGGTAATTCCCTCAGCTGAAATTGCATCACCATCCAGCATGAGAAAATTCTCCTCCAACACACAATGTTCTGATTACTGCATGCACTCATCTTTTTTCTTTCCTGTCAGTTAGCTTTTTATTTTTAAAAAATATTCTTATAACAACCCCTCATCAGCTGACCAGTATCAGTCCGAGGCTTGTTGGGATCTGGGCCATGCAAGTGGTGGGCAAATGTGCAAAATTCCATTTGCGCAAGCAGAGGGCATGTACACAAAACCATTCCCTCCACCACTGCCACCACCAGTCCATAGAACCTGAAAGATTGGGGATCTCTGCCTTATAATTATCATTTGATTAGTTGAGCATTCAACCTATAGACCTGTAGGGGGCAGCAAGAGTTGTTTATACTTCTTGGCTGCCCACTGGTGATTGGTTGGAATTGTGCAGCCCAGGTATGGTTGTGCACAACTGTTGGTGAACAGCTGGAGTTTGAGAAAGTGGCTTTGCTGTAAATGTCAGTGTGGGAATGGTGATTATGTGAGGAACAGGAGCCAATTGGATAGGAAAGAGAATTTTCCAGCACAAAAGCAGAAGAAACAGTCCTTTTATGATGCTTGCAATTACCTTTGTTAGGTGGTCTATCATAAGGCTTTGCACAATTTAAAAAAATAAAGGTAGTTGTAGGAGCCACAAATCCAGTCTCCCTAGCACCTACTGTAAATGAGTATCATAGAAGAGATCCTGAACCCTGAGATTAAATGGAAGAGGTTCCCACAGCACATTTGCTGAATCAACTGGAGCCAAACAGTGAACTCTAACCCAAAGTCACCTAAAGTCAACTTCTCCATGTGTCATGAGTTGTTTGGATGGAAGATCTTGAGCATGAATAAGCGGGAAAACACCATTTCTAGGATGGAGAACTTTAAAGAGTCAGTTTGAGGAGATATTTAGTGGAGCATTGTCACACCAGGGCTGTCTGGAGATGGTCTTGGAATGTTGTGCAACAGCAAATTATGATTTCAAGTTATTACATTATGAAGCTCTCTTCAAAATAGCTAGTTCTTTTAGAAGAAGTATTACTTCTTTTTTGTTCTATTGCTTTCTATTTATTGTGTTTTCTTTTTCACTGTAGTATGGCATTGTGACTGTTGCAGAAGATCAGAAAAAAAGATCTCTTATACTTGAAATTCAAGCGACAGATGCTGATGAAGAACACACTGGAAGTTCTCAGATTATTTACACCATCACAAAGGGTGACCCAAATAATAGTTTTACAATAGTGACTGATTCAAATACAAATAGAGGCGCTATTATAATTAACAAGGTGAATGAATGCCATTTTGTTTATTGTTCTATTGCATATCATTTATTGTTCTATTTCCTCAAGGCAAGGCCATTGAATGACTAACAATGCTACATCAATTAGAAAATAGCAATAGGATGTCTATATCATGTGTATAAAACCTCAAAATTTAAGACAATTGGAGAACAATGTCTTTATATGGTTGGAGTTTTGCAAGAGATTAAAATTTTATGAGATTCTATTTTCCTTTGAGATCTTGTGAGTTTTAAAACCAAAATGCTAAATGACATAATGAATGGTTTCACACTTGCCAAACCTGAAGTTGCAGATTTTTGGAGAATAGGTAAAAACAATACACTTAGAGGTCTACCCAATAAATCAGTTTCTTCTCCCTAATTCCTCCAACTATTTTGAAGGCAGTCATGTGATAAATACAAGCATTTTTACTTATGGTAAAGATAAAACACAACCAAATTATCTTATTGTCTTGGAATACCGAGAGAACGTGGAAATGGCACATGCTCCCTTGAGAAGACTAAAGAAAAAACTCAAAAATTCAGTCAATCAAAGCTTCATCCCCTAGATCAAGGGTGTCAAACTCAAGGCCCATGGGCTGAATCTGGCCCATGGGGTGCTTAAATTTGGCCCATGGGACCATCCTGGAAATAGTGAAGGAGCAGCCCACAGTGCCTTTGCCAGTGAAAACAGAGCTCTGCTGTCACTGGCAGATGGTTGCAGGAGGCAATCTCAACTGAAAACTGAAGAGCTTGGTAGTCCATTTTTGCTGGCAGAATGCTCGGACCACCACAGTCACACTCCCCCCACCCCGATGTGAATGATGTAAAGATGATCATGCCCACCCTGGCCATGCCCATCCCATACCCTGAGGTCAAACACAACCCTGATGAATGAAATTGAGTTTGACACTCCTGCCCTATATAGTACAGACCTGAGAAAATGCCTTTTTTACACCAAGCTAGATGGGAAAGGCTCTATGTCCCCAACTGTGGTGTTGTGATGGAAAATTATGGAAAAGGCAGTGTGTACAAATAAAATGAGGAAAAGAAAAGAACATTTGTAGACCTCAATATCAGGCACTTCCCACAAGTAGGCAGGTAGCTGAAAAACTAACCAATCTAAACCTAGGTTGCAGAAAAGGTAAACAGTCTTTCTAAAAAATTGACCTCTCTTCTGGCAATGTCTAATCAAACAGAGAATGGTTGCCAGTAAAAACAAACAAATAGCAAGCAAGCAAATAAATAGATGTTTGGCATGTTAGCATTTTGACCTTAAAACTGCTTGAGATGTGTTTGATCTGTTTTGTTCTAAATAGGCAATGATCATTCAGGGTAGATACCTAATATGGTGGCCTAGCTGCAGATGATGGAAAGTTGTAGTGTCCCACAGTCCTTCCTAGAGGATAGGAAGTTGGGGAACTCTGCTATAAATCTGGTTTGAGAAGATAATAAATTCTTCTGGTGTAAGTTCCTGGTGGGCTGTTATACCTGTTTTAATTTCTCCTTTGCTTTTTGTAGGATCTTGATTTTGAAACACAGTCAGTGTATAACCTTACAATCAATGCTACTAATCCTGAACCTCTCGTGGCTGGAATACAGTATAATTCAAGTTCATCTACTTTCTTACGGGTCCATGTTATTGATGTGGAAGAACCACCAGTTTTCCCCAGTTCCAGCTACCAAGTTATACTATATGAAAATGTGACCATTGGTACCTATGTGACAACTGTAAAAGCTTTTGATCCAGAGGGATACCCTGTAAGGTAAAGGCAAAATCTATGTTTTTTGGGGGAAAAAATTAGTGTTGTATTAATTGCATTGCTGAATCCAATCCAGAAGATTCTCCTGCTTTTTTGCCTTGATAGAACCCATTAAAATGTCATATTGTATTTGCATAGCCTGTTTAACTTGACTACATGACTTTTTTTGGAAAAATATTGCATCAACAAAACATGAAGCAGGTTGGGTTTGTAATCTAGGACATTTATCCAGAAAAATACCACTGAGGATTAAAAAGAGCCATGCTTAGCATGTGCAAATGTAACTCCTGTATTACTTACGTATATTATAAAGATATCAGTTTATGTACGTAGAAAGGGCGTAATTACAGACCCAGCATAGGGCTACATGTATAAACAGCATATTTGAATCTAGAGGGCATACATTTTTTTCATACTTACGGCTTGATTGTTGAGTGGTGGGACAGAAAAATAAGTGGCTTTATATTTAATTCAGCAGTATAATATATACAAATCTAGTTCAAAAATCCTATAACTATATTAATGAAATATACTTCATATGATTAAATGCCATGTTAGTTCTCTGCCACAATAAAAATGTATTATGTTTGAAAGAACTCTGAATAGGGGTTTGACCCAAGGATCGGGGTATGTGTGTGTGACATCTCCTCTTGATACTTCATGCTCTTTTTCACTGGAATAGTAGAAGAATTTTTCGAACACTTGTTAATTTCCTGCTGAAAACTGTTGTCCACTGAAGCTTCTCTTTGCAACAAAGAATTGATGAGACTTTGAGGAGGATGTCAACGTTTATTCAGTGTTATCAAATACAGCCAAGACCCTAGCCACATTCACGTGGTGCCTCTTGGTGCAAGAGTCCGATTGCACAGTTGTGGCTTTTATCTTGATTTTTTTCAGTAGACCCCTTTTCTATCCTGTTTCCATCGAAAACTTGTAACAAAAGATGGCAAATTGATTCTCTGTGATAAGAAAATTGAACAAATGGATCCAAATATGTTGCTTGGTTGAGAGACAGTTTGGTAGGCAATAGTGATCACAGTTGTGAATAAAGCATCAGTCTAGAAACTGGAAGACCATGAATTGTAGTTCCACGTTAGTAACACCACCATATAATCAGGAAAAGAACACCAGTGATGAGAACGTGCCCACCATCTCAGAATACGAAGTATGGAGAGAATTCAAGAGAGTGAACATCAGGAAAGCAGCAGGACC
>JAEANM010019253.1:0-12414 GCA_017656035.1 Myanophis thanlyinensis | reverse complement strand
ATGGTGTCATCAGCAAACTTGATGATGGTGGTGGAGTTGGTAGTGGCCATGCAGTCATATGTGTATAGGAAATACAGTAGGGGGCTCAGGACGCAGCCCTGGGGTGTTCTGGTGTTGAGGGTGAGTGAGGTTGAGACTCGTCCACCCATCCTTACAGCCTGTGGTCTAGCGGTCAGGAAGTTGGAGATCCACCGGCATAGGGGTGGGTTAAGTCCCAGGTGTTCTAACTTGACGGTGAGTATGGAGAGAATTATTGTGTTGAATGCAGAGCTGTAGTCTACAAAGAGCGTCTTGACATAGTTCCTTTTTCTGGTGTCCAGGTGGGTAAATGATGCGTGGAGAAGGTGGGAGATAGCATCATCAGTTGAGCGATTCTGATGGTAGGCAAACTGTAGGGGGTCCAGTGTGTCTGGTAGTGAGGAAGTGATGAGGTTTCTGACCAGTTGTTCAAAACCTTTCATCACTATTGGGGTTGGGGTACGGGGTGGTAGTCATTGAGGGAAGTTGGATGTGGTTTCTTGGGGACTGGGACAATGGTGGACTCTTTGAGACATGTTAGGATTATAGATTGGAGTAAGGAGAGGTTGAATATCTCCGTGAACACAGGTGCTAGCTGTTCAGCACGTGATCTTAGAATACAACCTGGGATAACGTCTGGTCTTGTTGCTTTCCTGATGTTTACTCTCTTGAATTTTTTCCTAACTTCATATTCAGAGATGGTGGGCACATTCTCGTCATTGGTGTTCTTTTCCTGATTATAGTTTATGGTGGTGTCACTAGCTTTTGAATTGCTAGCTCCACTGGTTCTGTTGGTTGCATACTCAAAGCAGGCATAGAAAATGTTCAGCTTGTCTGCCAGGGACGTGATTGCGATCATCTTATCGGATGTTGATGGTTGTTTATAGTCTGTTATTGTTTTTAGGCCTTGCCATAGGCTTCTGGAGTCATTTTGTTGAAGCTGTGACTCCAGTTTCTTCCCATATCGCTGCTTGGCCTCTTTCACTGCTTTCTGCACTTTATATGATGCAGCTTTATATTGGTCCATGTCGCCTGACACAAGTCTTGCATTATAGGCAGCAGTGCTCCCATGCTCCTCCCATGTGGGAGGCATGGGGAGGATTAAATGTCCACACAAAGTTATGAGCATTTAGATAGTCTCCAACTACTGAATTGAGGTGAAATCTTCACCAATCTGTAGTTTCTTGCAGGCTCCTACAAAATGGAACAATGCAGGAAACAGACGATCACTGCTACACCCGATATGAGAGGTCGCCACCTGGAGAAGCATTCAAAACGAGCTGGTTCTAGGGACAGTTTTGCCATCTCCTTGACTCTTTTTGACAAGCAGCTGACCTGGACGATCATCTTGTCCTGTCTGAGTGATTTGCTGGGCACTTGAGGTCTAACATCGGCATCTTGATCTGGATCTAGAAGCTCATGATGTTCTGATCTCTGATAACAAGGTATCTGGGCAAGCCAAGAACTCAGGGCCTTTTAGCCAGGTCAGTGCTGCCAATACAGCATTGCAGAGTTCTGGCCTCAGTACGGTGTGACCTTGTTGTAGTGCTAGTTTTGCCTTTCCCATGATGAAGCTGACATAAATGTCACTCTCTCTGCCATAGACGCTGATGTATGCCACAGCTGCTTTTGCCTTCATTGACGCATCTGTGAAGACATGCAGTTCTTTCATCATTGTGGCAGTGGGTGAGGTAGGACCGTATGTGTGCTGAACACAGATGCTTTGGAGACAGCTCAAGGAGGCACTCCATGCTTCCCAGTCTTGCTTCTGTTCTGGTGGAAACGGCTCATGCCATTCTTTGGTGTTTTGGAAGAGCATGTGCAAAGCAAGTCTCCCTTGGAATGTTACGGCTGCAGCAAATCCTAGAGGGTTGAACAGACTATTCTCCATTGTGGGGAAAGCATAGACTCCAATGTCTGGGTTATTTGTCAGCTGTGATCACGTGACTGAGTTGATTCTGTATAAAAGACTCGCCTGTCTGGTACCTTGCCAGTGCTTTCGACTCAGTTCACTGATCCAACTGCAGGCTGGAGTGCCAGACATTGGAGTCATTGTTTCTTTATTAGCTGTTTTCTTCTTCCATTCTGCAGATCATTCTGCAGGTATTTCTGCATCTAAGCATTGCGTTCTCTTCCCCCTTTCTAGGGGTGACAGAAATATGCACAAAAGCTCTTTGGCTTTTATGCCCCCCCCCCACAAATCGCAAGGACACAACAGCCATTTTCAGCAGGTAGCCCATTTCACAATTAGTGTGGACTTTATTTGTAATTTACTGGGCAGCATGCCAGGAACTATGGGGTAAGGTTTCATCCTCAGTCTGCTTTTCTTAATAAAAGTTCCTGCTAAAGGCAGCGGGTTTTATCCCTCTGCGCATATTCCATCACTGCCACCAGCTTTGTCAGCAAGGTTTTACCTCAGCCACTGAACGCCTTTGTTTTATTTATTTATTTATTTATTTAATCGTATTTATATACCGCCCCATCTCCTGCAAGGACTTTTCTTTTGTCCGTGTTGCTGTAGGCATCTTGCTGGCTATCAGGGTGAAGTTTTCAGACTTCAGCCTTTCTTTTCCGGATTCAGCAGCTGGGCTCTGCGATCCTCTACCTACTGGTAGCCTGTCTTTCTCCACATCAAATCATTTTCGGAATTTCGGCTGGTCTCTTTGACAAAGTGCCATCTTGTCTTCAACTGCCAAAAAAGTGCAAAAGCTGCCGGCGCCATTTTAAGTTGCCAATTTGCCATTTGCCTTTTTTTTCAAAGTTGCCTCATTACCTGTTCAGTGTCAGTTATTTCTATACAAATAGTTGTACAAAAAAACCCTACTTCTTGTTAGTTCCAGTTGCTCCTCCTAGTGTTAGATTACATTAATTCTTTGATTTTAAATTTCCAAAAAAATAATAATACATTAGTTTAACAATAACACAAGTTATTTATAGTTAGTGTTCTTTCAGTTTTTACAGCAACACCTAGTGTCAGTCACCAAAAAAAAGAAAAAAAAAGAAAAATAATATAATAGTAATATTTAAGTTCATTTAGTATAAAAAGGCTTTATTAGCCTTTTGGTAGCAGTTCAATTGGTACCAATCTGATTTTTGTCATTTGGCTATTGTCTACCTTCTTTAAAGATGGCTAATCAACAGTTCACAAGGCCTAGCGAATACTAGGGAAATTTCACCAATTATTCAACAGGCAGGATCTGGAAAAGGGGCAATTTCCCAAAAATCTAAGAAAAAGTCTTCAACTCCAAGGCTTTCCAAAGCCGATGAGAAGGCGGCCTACCATCGCCAAAAGGCTATTGAGAAACAAGTCAGAAGGGCAGAGCAGAAATCTGCAAGCTCTGCACAGCCACAGGTCCCATCTCCACCCAGACCCTCTGCAGAACCACCACTGGTAGATTTGTCCCCAGACCATGGTGGGGTTTCTCCTTGTCATTCCCTTGATCAGGGTTTGCCAACAACTTTTACCCCAGCGGTTGCTGGATCGCAAAACAGGGACAACCTTTTCGAAGTTGTCAATGACTTGAAATCCTCCCTAATGTCAGCCATTACGCAGGGGTTAACTGCTTTGCAGCACAATCAACCACATAGGTCAGGTTCCCTGCCTGCCTTAACAGGTGATCAGGACCCTACTGACTTACAAGACATGTATTTATGGTAGACTCACTCTCAAAAGTCATCTCATCAGAATTCCGATTTGGAGGCAGAAGATGTTGAACTGGTGGAGGGAACTCTCTCAGAGGACGAGTCACCACTGCCAGAGATCCTGGCTACACCAGGTCTTTTTCCACCAGCATTATTCCATTTGCTTTTATACAAAGCAAAGGCTGTGGCTGACCTAGAGGATCCACCACCTGCTGCTGATGGCAAACAGGCTCAGGTGCGTGCAAAAAATCCATTGTTCACAATGCCACCTACATGCACGGAGGAGGTGCCTACTCCTCAGGTGGTGTAAAACAGTGGCAGAAGCTGGCTGCTCATGTAGCACCTTCGTCTAATGACAAAAAATTCTATCTTCCTGGCAAAGTCCTGATGAACCTACTACAATTACTAGCAGTTGAGGACCCGGTGGCATCCTTACTCTCTCCTACACCAGTCTCTGGTGACCCATCTGAGCTCCTGAAGCCAGAGGACAAAAAATTGGAGTCCATGCTCAGATATGACCACCAGTCTGCAGCATGGGCTATCAAGGCGGCTTCAGCAACCATGTTCTTTAACAGAACAACACTTATGTGGCTTCGCCAACTGCAAGAACGCCTGCCACCGGGTGATGCCAGGCTGCATCACGATGTCAGCAAAATTATTGCAGCCACGCAGTACTCTGCGGATGCTACTTTGGACACTATTCATTTCGTGGCCAGGGCCGTGGGCACTTCAGCGACCACCAGGAGGCTCCTTTGGCTTAGAAACTGGCAGGCAGACTCTAAGGCTAAATGGTGATTGTCGTCTGGCCCCCTTCAGGGGGACAAACTCTTTGACATGGCTCTCGAGCCGCTGCTCATAGAAACTAAGGACAAATGCAAAATTCTGCTGTCACACGCCAAAAGATCAAACTGCAGGTTCACCCCATATCCCAAGCCACAGCCTTTCCAGGTTCTTCCTTCAACATCTTCTGCTTCTGCTTCAACCTCCTCCCAGGCTTTTTCCTATCAGCCTAGGCCTTTTGCTAGGCGATCTGATCGCACACTGGACTACAGGGAGAGGTATAGATAGTTCCCCCAGTCAAAGCATCCCTTTCGAGGGGCTAGTGGTTGTCCCACTAGATGCCCCAGATAAGCCCCCAGGGGATCCTGCCATCAGTGGTCGCTTACAAAAATTTACCGACTGGTGGGAGGAGACAGTTTCAGACAGGTGGGTCCTTAATACAATTAGACATGGATTAGCTCTTGAATTCCTCTCAATTCCCCCGGATTCCTTTATGTCCTGCTCCACATCCTCTGACCCTTTCATGCAATCTTATATGCAGAAGGCTATAGATCATTTGCAACAAATCAGAGCCATAGAACCTGTCCCTACTTCACAGAGGGGCTCTGGGTTCCATTCTAGATTATTTTTAGTTCCTAAAGCTTCTGGGGAATGGAGAGAAATTCTTGATCTAAAGCGTCTAAATGAATATGTAGTTTATAGACGCTTTAAAATGCACACTCTTCAAACTATTTTGGACTCAGTCAGGAAGGGCGACTTCCTGGCTTCAATTGACCTGTTTGAGGCATATCTTCATGTCCCGATTCCTCCAGAACATAGACAATTTTTAAGATTTGTATATCAGGACAGCCATTTTCAGCATGCTGCTTTGCCATTCAGTTTGTCTTCTGCACCTAGAATTTTCACAAAGATATTTACGGCCTTACTAGCTCATCTTCGCTCGATCCCAATTAGGATTCAGAGCTATTTAGATGTTATCCTCATACAGGCTGACTCTCACAGCCAGGCCACAGAAGATGTCAGGACCACCATTCAGGCACTAAACCGACATGGGTTTTTAATCAATTATCTGAAAAGCCAGCTGGTCTCTTCTACCAGGCTTCAACATCTAGGAGCTATTGTCGATACAACTTTGTGTCAGGTTTTCCTTGCAGAAGACAGGTGAATTGGCATTAGAGACCTGGTTATTCAAGTCCAGCAGCAGCAATCGGTTTCTATAGCCACTCTTTCAAGATTGTTAGGCAAATTTATTTCCTGCATAGTCATTGTTCCGTGGGCCAGATTATATTCCCGTCCCCTTCAATGGTTTTTGCTTCCTGCCAAAGATAAGGTCATAGCGATTTCCTGTCCCAGGTTCAGCTGCCAGCTGGGGTTTCACAATCCTTGAGCTGGTGGAGGTTGAGGGCTATAGAGAAGGGCTGTCCACTGCGAGCCCATCCCTCAGTGACAATTACCACTGATGCCAGCTTAATGGGATGGGGTGCCCACATGGGAAGAGACATGGTTCAAGGCATATGGTTGGTTGCGGAGCAACAGCAGCCCATTAACCTCTTGGATCTCCGGGCCATCTGCCTAGCATTGTGTCATTTTGAGAACACTGTTCAGGGCCAGGTTGTCCTTATTCTCACTGACAATGTTGCATCAAAGGCCCATATCAATTGACAGGGGGGCACTAGATCCCATTCCCTCATGGCAGAGGCCTGGGAACTTTGTCAATGGGCCGAAGAACACATCATCTCACTCCAAGCTCTACATATATCAGGCATGCAGAATATCCAGGCTGACTGGTTGAGCCATACCAATATAGATCAGTCCGAATGGCAACTCAACCCGGGGCTATTTCAAATGATATCCTCCCAATTTGGCCACCCAACCATGGACTTATTTGCATTGCATGGGAATGCACAGCTTCCGAGGTTTAACACTCATTTTTTTCACCCTCTGGCAGAACCCACGGACTCGATAAAGTCACACTGGCCTACAGGCCTACTTTACGCATTCCTTCCTCTTCCTCTTATTCCCGCAGTCATACGGAAGATCTTAGAAAAGGAGGCGGAGGTGATTCTCATAGCCCCACATTCTCATAGCCCCACATTGGTTCTCAGACCTTGTCTCTCTGTCAGTAGCAAGACACTGGCATCTGCCCCTTCAACATCTGTCCCTACAACAGGGTCACATCCTCCATCCCGATCCAGCTTGGTTCCATCTAAGCGCTTGGAGGTTGAGCAGCAGGCGTTGTTGAAGGACAGAATTCCCGAGGCTGTCATCACTACCATACAAGCATCCAGGCACCCATCAACTAACAGAATCTATCAAGCCATGTAGGCAACCTTTGTACAATGGTGTGCAGAAGCACAGATAAGCCCTACGGCTGTTTCCATTCCTCAAATCTTTCAATTCTTACAAAGGGGTCTAGAGAAGGGTTTCTCCCCCAATACCCTCTGTGGACAGGTTGCAGCTTTAGCTACAGTTCTCCACTCAGGAATAAAGCATTCATTATCTCTTAATTAAAAGTTTTTTAAAGGGAGCCACCAATCTCCATCCCCCAGTAGTACATAGGTTTCCCACCTGGGATTTATCTAAAGTTCTGAAGGCCCTTACAAAAGAACCATTTGAACCCCTGTGAATGTCCTCACTGCAATACCTTTCATTGAAGGTGGTTTTTCTCATTGCCATCACTTCAGCTCGGAGAATTTCTGAGTTGGTGGCTTTGTCGGTAAGAGACTATTTGTATATTTTTCACTCCAATCAGGTAATTTTCAGACTAGATCCGTCCTTCTTACCTAAGATCAACACTATTTTTCACAGGTCTCAGGAATTGATTCTCCCAAATTTTTCTCCCAATCCTGTCCACCCCAAAGAAAAGGGATGGCATACCCTGGACATTCGCAGGGCCTTTCGTATTTACATAAAACGTACTTCCACCTTTCAGAAGACAGAGGCCTTGTTTATCAAGGGTTGCCTCTATGGGTTCCAAGGCTTCTTCCTCAGTCTTAGGCAGGTGGATTAGGGCTTGTATCGCTAAAGCTTACGAAATTCAAAGATTACCTATTCCAGGTCGAGTCACTGCTCACTCGACTAGAAGTGCTGCTACTTTGGTCACCTGGACTACACAATCATCCATAGAGGAGATCTGTAGAGCAGCCACTTGGTCCTCACTTTCCCCTTTCATTAGACACTATAAATTGGACATTTTTTGTCAGCAGATGCTGCTTTTGGCCGGAGGGTCTTACAGCAGGTCCGTTTAGCATCAGATTTGTAGAGGGATCTATGTGGAACAATAAGCTTTGGTAGGTCCCAGACACTGGAGTCTATGCTTCCTCCCCAATGGAGAAAGGATGTTGGTCTTACCTGATATGGTCCTTCTCATTGTGGGAAGCATAGACTCCAATACCCACCCATAGACTATAATTACTTAAGATGGTAGGGAGATATTAGAATTGTCATTACAGGTGCTCCAGCCGTCGATCATCTTCTTCAACAAAAACACTGGCAAGTTACCAGATAGGTGAGGCTTTTATACAGAATTGTCTCAGTCACGTGATCACAGCTGACCAATA
Organism: Myanophis thanlyinensis; assembly: GCA_017656035.1. Lineage (NCBI taxonomy): Eukaryota > Metazoa > Chordata > Lepidosauria > Squamata > Homalopsidae > Myanophis > Myanophis thanlyinensis. Next base: position 4,414 of record JAEANM010019253.1, on the reverse strand, counting down.
ACCCAGACATTGGAGTCTATGCTTCCCACAATGAGAAGGACCATATCAGGTAAGACCAACGTTCTTTCACTATTGACAGAACTCCTCTCCTCGTGAAAACAGTCTTCTGGGCTGGAGCTCTAAAGGTGAAGACATCTTTCTTCAAGTCCCGACCAAGCCCTGACACAGACCAAGACTGTGTTGGATAAGAGGGGTATCAGTGCCTTATCCTATGTTGGATAAGAGGGGTATCAGTATCCTGTGATCCTTTGGCATGATCTTGGCATGGTTTCATGTGGGATGCTCTCCCATTACTGAGAATGGAAGTTGCAAAGACATTCACCTGGGTTGGGGCCTGCAGTCAATTGACACAAATTGATGACCCATCCGAGTTCTGACTTAAGAGCGAGTGGGGAGCCTATTGGGCCTCTCACTATTTCATTGTAAATGAAGGCATCAGGTGTGTCCACTCCTAACAAGAGCAGGATTTTGGCTTCAGGATCTAAGGTAAGAAAGTGATTAGTCATGTGCCTCAGGTATGAAGCTTGCTACTTCTGGTGTTGCAATCTCACTGCGATCATCCGTTAAGGCATCCCATTCTAGCAATAGTGGCAGTGGGAACTGTGAACTCCCGTCTAATGATTCTATGTAGAGTCTGGTAACTTTCCTCCCTGCTGTGCACTGGGGCCCAGTGCATGTTGATATTGTGAAGTGCGTTTCCTCACTTTGGATGTCAAAAAGTTCGAAGAATGCTGACCTGGCTAATGAGCGGTTGCTTTGCATGTCCACTATTACATACATCTTCATGGTCTTTTCTGGGCATCCAGTGAGGTAGACTTTAGCTAAGCAGATCTGATGGCATGAACGAGGGAATGGTGAGTCGCTGCATACTGACATGCAGTTTACACTCATGGCCACTTCTGGATGTGCTTTGATGCCTTGCTGAGATGCTTTTGTTGAAGGAGAGGTAGGGGTTGCCTGTTGTGGTGATTCACAGTCTGGGTAGGGCACCTGGGTGCTTGTCACTTTTGCATAGGTGACATTGCACCTTAGCAGTGCAGGCTTTGGCCATGTGTTCCGTAGACTCACAGTATTTGTAGCATACCTTGTACTCCTTGAACAAAGTCTTTCTTTCATCCAGGGACTTCCTTCCAAATTCTCTGCACTTGTTCAAGGCATGCAATGACTTATGGAGCGGGCAGATCAAAGTTTTCTTTGCTGACAGAGGTTTATGGTTAACTTTCTTTGATGCTTGCTCCTCTGGGTTCGTCATAGGTAGAGTAGCAACTGTTCTATGCACAGACACCAGGTTTTTTCCTTTTGTGATATGCAATAGACTCTTGGTTGAGCTAGCATTTTGGCTGGTCTTTTTGGCAGCTGGAAACCATTTTTCTCTGATACTAAGGCTTTGTGGGTTGTTGCATATCTTTGCTTGATGGGCAATGAATTCTTAAAACACAGCAAAGGGGGGTTCTCTGTCTGGGTTCTTTGCCTTGTAACCAATAGATAACTTGATCCATTCTTCACTTAACTGTTGTGGTAATTTGTGAATGATGGGTCTTTGCATCCTGAACTGATTGAGACAGATAAGTCTCCAGCAAGACAGGATCTTCTTGTGCTCTCTGTAGGTGTGTAAGGATGGCAGAGAACTTCCATAACTGGCATGGTTCACTGAAATTGATGTCAGGGAAGTCATAGATACCATCTAAGAGTGAGGAATCCATCAAAGTAGATGCACCATATTGCTGATTGAGTGTGTCTCAAGTTTCCCTAAGGGCAATGACTGGGTTACCTAGTTGGGCTACATAGATTTCATTTACTATTCTGCAGATTCTGGTCTCAGCCATGCTATCATATGTCTGAGCTCTTTGGCTGGCCTCAATCCTTCCTCATGGATGGCATTCATGAAGATATGTTCCCATAGTAAATATTCTCTGCCTGGCTTGTCAGAGAATTTCTGTAAACCACCAGACACCAAATCCAGCCTTCTCCACCGTGGTGACCATTCACTCTTGCTTTGCCAGGATGTTGGAGGGTCCATCTGGGTTCTGTAGGCATTATAGTCAGGGTGAGGTGGTGCGGTGTGCTTTATGGAGTCAGTAGGAACACAATTAGGGGCTTCCCGTGGCTCCTCATAAGCATGGTTCTCATGAGTGAAGGCACACCTCAAAGTTGGCTGATAGTTTTCTGCAGAGTACTTCCTGATGAGCATATCTTCCCATGATACAGGCAAGAGTTGTTCTCTTTGCTGCCAGGCATGCAGACTGCATACATTGGGGCAGAAGTCTGTGCTTCGATTGCCCTGAAGGCCTGGCATGAATTCCCTTGCCTTTGCATTGAGTTTGGGAATCGTAGCTTCTTGAGTGCCTTCCTGCTGGGGAGCTTTCATTGTTGCTGGTGGACCAACCCAATTACCTTGTGTATCTTGATTAATTGGGGCAAGTTTTCTAAATCTGATGGGGAAGTCTTGTGGTCCAGATTGTCCGATGTCAGCTTTCTGACTGGTGTGCATATCTGGTGGTTGAGATTCTCTTCCTTGTTCACCAGGCTTTGAAAGTTTTTCAATTGACTGCACCACATCTCCCTGGTCGTGCTGTAGTACATTCTGGTCATCTACGTAAGCCTTGACCTGACTGTATGAACTTTCTTTATATAGCTTTCCTGAATCATAGCTGAGGATGGTGCTTTCAGCCTCTGCCTGCAAAGCTGCAGCACTTGCTGTCTTTTCTACTGCCTCTCATTCGTGCCAAAGAAACTCAAGGTTGGCCTGAGCTTTGGCCATCTCTTCCTTTTGCAATTGCTCTGCTTGTGCTGCACGTAGAACTGCAGAGGCTGCTGCATCTGCCATCTCTTCCTTTTGCAGTAGCTCTGCTTTTGCCACACAGAGTAGCATTGACCACTGCAGCTTCAATTTGTGCATTTGCAGCTTGGTTGGCAAGACTCTCTGCCCTTGAGGTCTGGGATGACTTGCTATGCCAAGAAGATGCTTTGTACAGATGTGAGGAGCTGGTGGAGGAAGAATGCTGTGAAATGCTGGTGCATGCCTTAGATTGAATTGATGAAGCCACATATGACCCCTGAGATGGCATATGTAAACGATGGGTCACATTGGACTCCTCGCTCTGTGTGTCCTCTGTCTGAAGATGGGCTTGGAGAGATTCTTTACTGCTTTTAAAGAGCTTCTGACACTCTCTGTTTATATTTCAAGGCACTGTATCTCCTCTTTAAGCTTTGGGTCTCCTAGCTACAACTGGATGCTAGTATACATCTGAACAAGATTGCGTTTCCAACCTGTCCATTGGAAGAAAGGCCCTTCTATGTCCTTCTTCAATGAGCGAAACATTCAGGGGAAATCTTATCTTTGGGTGTGTTGCATAGCTGTAGCAGCCTATCCCAGGATTTTTCATGCCATTGATAGCAACTATCCCATTCCTCTCACAGGCATGACTGCATGGCCTCAGTAATCTTCCTTTGCTGCCCTAAGTCATATGATTTCTGAGATGTCTCTTTTCTGATTTTTGGACATTGAATTCCATGTTTATGTTGATGTTAGTTGTAGGGGTCAGCTCTTCCAGCACACTGGAGACATCTGCCATGACTAGAGAGGACTCTGTGCTTGGAATTGGCAAAGGAGACTGCTTGGATGCCTTTGAGGAAGTAAATGCAATTCACTCTTGGATCACTAGGAGGCGCTGCTTGTTGATGGCTCAAACAAGAGCCTGTTGTTTGCAGAGGGGGCGCTGCTTGTGGATAGCTTGGGTATGAGCCTGTTGTTTGCAGAGTAGTCACCAGGGACACTGCAGCTAAGACTAATGCTTGGACTAACTGGCTAATGGCATTTCCCTTTTTGACGAGGTTAACAAGGGGCTAATGAATGCCTTGTGATCTCTTAAGGAAGGTTGCCAATTTTGCCAATTTTCAAGCAAAGAATCAAAGGACAGCTGTGAGTAACTATAAATCTATAAAGAGACGAACGGAGGTGATCGGAGATGGAGACGGAGACGGAAAACGACAATTTAAAGCTGGCCTGGGATTTTCGGCTCGGTTTTCTAGCTTTTGATGGCGGTGGGCCGATTGGCAAGGACTGAGGCGAGTTGGGGGGAGAGCGGCTTGGCTATCAGCCATATTCCGGACCCCCCCCCGCCCCTTTTGGGGGTCGTGTTTGTCATGCTGGCAGCGCCCTGGACCTCGCCCCTCCCCCCCCAATGGCCTGGGCCTCCTCCCCTCCCCCCCAATGGCCATGTTCACCTGGCTTCCAACGTTATTCTCGACCAAGCCCTCAGCCAGCTTGCCATTTTAAGGAGATGGTGGCAGAGAGGGCGGAAACAGCAAGAAGACCCTATGGTTTGGCCTGTGGTTGGAGATGGTGACGGCCTTGTGTGTTTGACTTTCCCCAGTGGCCTAATATATCTGGCCCTCCATGGCCTGGGATGTG
>JAEANM010019252.1:0-12415 GCA_017656035.1 Myanophis thanlyinensis | reverse complement strand
GAATAGATTAGCTTTATGGGAATTTACAGTTCTTCCATGCATCTAAATTTTGGTAAAGTCTGATAATAATACCTAATTTATTTCACCCCCATTCTCAATTCAGCTAAATTTAATCTTAAATTTAAACTAAGCAATAGGGCTTAGTAATAAGCGAGTATGAATTATGTTTTACAATTACCTGACTATTATGGGAGTCAAAATGTGTTTCAAAGGGCAGCCCAATTTAGTTATTTGGTCTTATGTGTTATTTTAGCCACTTTGGGTTAATTTTAAAACAAGCAGAGTAGAAGGGTAATTTTTTAAAAATGTATTTGTGTTAAGAGAGAAGATTGCAATGCAGTAAGTAATATGAAAAACTAACTAAAATATTAGATCACTGCAGTGAGAATGTTTAGATACACATTATTCCTGCTATAAAGATGAACAAATGATATGTAATGTCCTTGCAAATTTTCTAAAAGGTGAGGGAATTGAAACTGGATTTTACAATAACCTAATTTTGCATAAGCTGCAAAAAGAAATATATTACCTTGTGTGTATCTCTGAATTTACTAATCTCTCGGGATATCAGGTCCCTTTTATCTTCTTCCATTTCTATAGCATTTATATCCTCCTGTAAAGGAAAAGAGAGGTGGGGGACAGAACAAGAAATAAAATATTAAAATCCATGCACAAAGGAATGGGAGAACCAAAAGAAAAACTGAAGGTTAGATGTTTTGTACCAGTCTTGAAAGAGATAAATAAAGGGCTTCTGCAGTACCAAAGCTCACAGTCTGATGTTAAATGAATGAAAAAAAATTAGATGGACACGAGTCACAAATCTGGTAACTAGCAGTAAACATAGTCATTGTCAAAGCCTACAATGTAAACGAACCTTGGTGATGAGTGGATAAGGTATCAGTGGGGCCACTGGAAATCTGCGGAAAATCTGCGGAAAAATCCACGGAGATTTTTTTTTTAAAAAATAGATTGCACACTACTCTGGAAAAAAAAACAATGTTCCGTATGTTGGTAGAACAAGCAATATTGTATTGCTGTGAATTTTGGTCTGACTCAGCAAAATGACGAAGAACCTCGCTAATTCTCCTTTTACTGATCTACGTTTCAGCAAAGGTTTATTGGGTGCCACTTCACCCAGTACTTCTCCATTTAAAATTGTAGGATACAATTTTAGTATTTCCATACTAAAGAAATCTTGCAAACTAAACTATGCTTGTTTACAAGTGGCCAGTGCCTTTTGCAATATTTTAAGCTTGATTTTGTACTTTACTCGCTAATTCGCAAAATGTAATGATCTCAAGGGGGTTCCCAAGTTACTGCAAATTAGCGAGGTTCCCCACATCTGAAATCAAGAGTCAGATTTTATTTGCCATTTGTTTCCCCACACTCACATTATTCTCCCACATTATCCGTCACCTCATCTTTTCAACCACAGAACGGGCAAGGGAACCAAATGTGATAATAAGCATTCAATAAAGACAAAAGTGCCTCTGACCCAACTCCACATGGCACACACCTCAATTTCTTTTCTCCCCCAACACATACAGAGCTTTAGTTCCACATGCTAAGGGAGAAGGATGCACTTCCATCGTCTCAGTAAGTGAAAAGAACAGCACACTTAAAGTTCAACTATGCAAGCAATGTGCAATTTGAAATAATCCTAATCGAAACATTAGGAAATTCAATATTCAATTAATGTAAAGTGGGCTAACAAGAAGTGATTTTTATTAACACTTATTTTTTTCAGTACCATTATAAGAGTTGCTGTATATTCAGAAGACAATCCACCATGTGGATGAATCTTAGGAGAATGAGCATCTTTAAGGAACTAAGGTAAACAAAAACTTCAGCACAAGGCTTACTCAGATTAATTGGAGGCTAAACATAAAAGAAAACAAAAGGAAATGTGATTGTTTTTTGGTACTGATTTCAAACCCAATAATGGCTAAAGAAAGTTAAACTTAGCAGGAGTGCTGCAAACTCAGGCCAAACCCCACCCGTTAACTCTAGTTGTGACTCAACTGCAGTCAAGCATGCAAGTGTTTGCAAAGTACTTTCTCCCAGAGTGAATTTTATTTTTAGTCCAATTATTACTAGGTTTTTCCACAGAAGGTGGAATATGGCATTCCGTGCCATACGTTAACACTTAAAAAAATCTGGAAGTCAAATGGCTTAATTGCCAAATAATAACAAACCATTATATAACAGCATAGTTTTTCCCCAAGAATAACAAACAGCTTCTCACTTATGTGCACAAATATAATCAAAACAGGACAGCAAAGAATGTTATGACATCAGTGTGAACCCCTATGGCCCAGAGCTTTTGGCCTTTTAAAATAATAAATGTTAATAGGCAGGACTTTGGTTTAAGATGTCAAAACACCTCTCCATCGTAAAGAACAATCTTCCATAATTTCAATAAACGAATTTTGAAAGGATGAAAGGCTGAATCAAACCTGCAGCTCCAAGTCTGGGCATTCAACCCTTGTGTATACACACCTACATCATCCACAGGGTTTGGCATTTAGAACTGATTTAATTTCAGAATGAAACATGTAAATGCTGCTAACATCAAGGCTTGTTGATTTGTGGTTTCATCAGATGCTTTGAGCTAATGTATGGCACAAGGTTTGGCCCTTATTATAAGGAGAGATGAAGTAAATCTGTTTGTGTCCAAAATCAAAACACATACGTCCTCCTTCTTTTCCTTTTTCTTCTTCCTGGGATGAGAATCAGACTCTTGAGATGGGGCATTGAGCTCGCTGGAATATTCCCGAATTAACACTTCAATTGCCCCTTTAATTAGCTGGTCTCTTCTCTTTGCTTCTTCATCCAGGGCTTCATCATCATCGGCTGCAGATTCTGGCCTGGAGTTCTAAGAAACAATATAAACAACAATGTCATAATAGAAAAGGCTATCAAACAAAATGTTTGTATTTTTATCCTCTTACTTCCCCTACACAGCTAAGCCAACATAATCATTACATGTAATCCTTCACTTATAATGGTTCATTTAGTGACCAAAGTTACAACAGCACTGAAAAAAGTGAGTTATGACTTTTTCACATTTACGACCATTGCAGCATCCCCATGGTCACATGATCAAAATTCAGATGTTTGGCTGGTTCATATTTACAACCGTTGCAGTGTCATGGGGTCATGTGATCAGCTTTTGTGACCTTCTGACAAGCAAAGTCAATAGGGAATCCAGATTCACTTAACAACCATGTTACTAACTTAACAAACGTGATGATTCACTGAACAACTGGGGCAAGAAAAGTTGTAAAATAGGGCAAACTCATTTAACAAATGTTTCACTTAGCAACATAAATTTTGAGCTCAACTGTGGTCATAAGTCGAGGACTACCTGTATTGCATCAAAACTATCAAGCAATGAACATGAATGAAACAATATCTATACTACAAGGTTAGAATAGATAACATTGATATATTATAAACCGGGGGTGGGGTGGGGTATGGTGTGAGGGGTGGGGGTTTGTAACATCTTGCTGCAATTACTAAAAACATAGTTACCATTGCCCTATCTATCAATCTCTTGTGCTGGCTTTTCCTTTACGAAAAGTCAGATGTAGGACTCTTTATGGGATGGATGTTGCTATCCCAAGGTTTTCCTGTGGAAAGGTAAATAAGTCATGTACCCTCAGATGCCACTGCCAAAAACTACAGAAGTGGTCTTCAGTGAATGAGGTAGCAAAAGCCAAAGGAGTAGTTGTTCATAACTGGGCATGAAAAACCTAACATCCTTCAACTGGTTTGTCACATAGCTGCAAAACAACTCCTAGATTCCTCACAATATCAAAATTGAGAAATTAATGGCAGGGCTGCATATCTACTCAGATGATCTCATTAACTTTGCAACTTGAGGACTGTGAGGCAGATACTGTTTTTTATTTCCTCCTCACAGAAATTTACTGAAACTTTGGAAAAAGTCTTTTAATTAAAGGAACTCGTGCCCTATTAAGTATACACTCCAAAAACAAGGTTAAGTGGTGCGCATTTGCACGTAGCAAATAATATAATTTTAAGCTTCTCTGTATATTGATAATCCAAGTTAATATATAGTCCTCGATTTACAACCATTCATTTAGTGACCATTTGAAATTACAATGGCAGTGAAAAACATGATTTATGAGTGTTTTTCACACTTATGATCCCTACAGTATCCCCATGGTCACATGATCAAAATTCGGACTCTTGGCAACTGTCTCATATTTATGATAGTTACAGTCATGTGATCACCTTTTGTAACTTTCTGATGAGCAAAGTCAATGGGGAAGCCAGATTCACTTAACAACCATGTTACCAACTTAATAAATGCAGTGATTCACTTAACAACTGTGGCAAGAAAGGTCTTAAAATGGGGCAAAACTCACTTAACTGTCTTGATTAGCAACAGAAATTTTGGGCTCAATTGTGGTCTTTACTCCTATATAGTCCAACACTATTTTAATAAAGCAGAAGTTACAGAAATGGTTTCATATGAACCTTGTAACATGGCTTGCATGATAAATTGTCCTGGAGCTTTAATTTTAAATCTATAAAACTTGATTTCCGAATAATGTGTAATCATAGCACATATTAATAAATTTGCTGTTGGGTACATGTAATTTATTCTATTTTATATTGTGCTCTAAACATTGCCAAAATATAATTTCCAAGAAAGTTATATAACACCTGGAACAGGTCTCCCTGCTCTTCCTTCAACTTACATTATTTTAGTTTTTAAAACATTTAACACATTCTAACATTTTCATAATGAGATTGCTCATTACAATTAGAAATATAAAAAACTGAATTAATAAATTTCATTTTTTCAATAATTCCTCATAAATAGCCAGCACATGTTCATATTCCTAAAGGTGACAATGCAACCCTGATTACAATCCTAACAACAAACAAAACCTGATTATGAAGATAAATGTATTCAATTAATGTATACATTAATTTTAAAGAAATATGCCCCGTTCAATATCCTTTAAATGCTATCTCAAATTCTTTAAAATAAACGGTAACAAATGATTTGTGAACTTAAAAAAACTATTGCTAAAACTTTTCTTTAGAAAACCAAAGCGACTCTCACCTTAAATTCCAAGACAGTTTATCCAGTCAAATGGCAGGTGAAGAAACAAAGAACAGAAAAAGGAAAGTCTCACTAAGCAGCAGTAGCTAAGAAGCAAGGAAAGGAGGAGGGAAGGGATTACAGCTGACAGAGAAGCTGTCATATTAAGAACAGCTTGAAAAGAACTAACAGAGGGTATTGTATAGGTGACATTAAAATAATTTTGCAAAGTAAAAGTGCTATTCAGAACGAATTTGATTAATTCTTCCATATTTTTCAAAATAACTATGCTGTAACTCATAAAAAGAAAAAGGCTTAAAATCTTACTGAAATGCCAATATTTTCTTTTATTCAGGATTATATGAAATGCATGAGTTTTTAAAGGTAACAGAAATGAAAATACAGGTAGTCCTCATTTAGCAACTGCAACTGGTTCTGGCAAATGGTTGGTAAGCAAACCACCTGATTGAGAGAGATGCTGCGAAGATCTTTGGTTGTGCTACCCTTTTAGATAAAGTTCTCTGGAGCTCTGCCAGTATTACTCTCCAGCGTTCTTGTCAGGCAAACATTTGGCTTTAAGTGCACATATTAGTCAGAAAATGATTTCATTTATTACATAATTGTATCATTTATCACATAATCTGAGAATGTTCACTTAGCAAGGCAGTTGCTAAACAAGGACTTGCTCTATGAGTTTTCTTTTTTCTACAGCTCACAACTTCCAAACAGAAAATTTATTAACTTCTTTGTCATAATGGCACAAGCTCAAAATTATAGCTGTTATTTAGATTATCATTTTGATTGTGACTGGCTAATTGTGCTGACCATATAGACACTGTGCCTGGTAAATATTTCCTAAATACTAGAATTATGTCAGGGCACTGGCATTTTTAATTCTAAGGACAACAATCGTATTCAAAAGGATATATATATGGGAAGGTATTTGGCCTGCAGCCTCCAAATGCAAATCCCTAACATACATTCACATTTATAAGGTAAAAAATAAAATCTATAATATTTAGCAAACATTACAGAATTTATTATAACTTCTGATCATGAAAACTGGAAAACAAAGGAGTACTGTAGAGCATAATCTACAAAAGAACCATAAACTCAATGCAACAGACAGAAGAGAAAAAGCAACAAAAGAAATATAGGGAAAGTATGTCTGTCAATTATTTTCTAGTATATTTCTTAATTTGTGTACATACCCCATTGGACGCCCTCTTTTTTGCTTTCCATTCATCCAACTGAGCCTTTGTTTTGGCATCAACTTTAACAAGTAGCTTCTTTTCTCCAATCTGGAGATCATGTAGCAATCTCAGTGCACGTAGTGTGGATTCGGGTTCTTTATATTCACAAAATCCAAAAGCTAGAAATAATTGAGAATTTAGAATATAAATTTAGAAGTCATATAGGCAAATGATTGTATCAACAATTATAGGACTGCTTTTCAATGCAAATTACTTTTTGTGTTATTAAGACCTCTATAAAGTATATTTTTAAATATTTAGAAAAAATGTCTGGTCAATTCTATACATTTAAGTGTTTTAAGTTAAGAACATCTATTCTATATTGCTGTCTCTTAAGTAAAAGCCCAAAATAGCTAATCAACTGCAATAATAAATTTAAAAATGATATAGTGATTTTACTGTTGGAACATGATTATAAAGATAGGAACTTGGAGCAGCTAAATGTTGTCAGCAATTTGATGGTACTAAGGCAAACCACTGAAGACCACAGCATTGTGTAAATACAGTTCAGTAAGCCAACAGCAATTATCAAATAAGACCTCCTATTATCATATTTCTTTCTCACTACTACTGACAGTGAGGACTGAAAGTCCCCCCCCTTTAATCAATTTTTAACTTACCCCGCTTCTTTCAAATTTTACATACTGTTTTCTATGCTTTTAATATTTTATTGGACACTGTCCAGAATCCCTCTGTGAGGGAGATGGGCACGTCTTAAATATGACAAATAAGTAAAATAAATATGAAAAGATTTATTAACGAATCTTGTTTACTTAGGAATTTATATAGATATAGCTAGATATATTTGTGTGTACACATATAAAAACAAGAAAATGCAGATACCTTGGAGTTTTCCAGATGCTCCTTGAACTCTCTTCCAACTCAAAACCAACCCACATTTCTGAAAAAAAAAAATTGTTTAAAAAGGCATAAGTGTTGGTGGACAATGGCTGAATATGCATCATAAGAAGAAAGTAGCTTCCCTAAGCAGTTTTATTTGTAAGGAATGCCATCTAGATTAATTCCTGTTAATGATTAATACATCTAATTATTTTACAAAGAAGATAGAGGTCCCTGAATTATGGATTTGGACAGTTACTAAGAGTACCATGAACTGTAAGACTCAGCCAATCCTGGTCCAAATAAAGACTTAATACTCTTTCAAGACACCCAGAAAGCAAAAACTCACATATTTTGAGAATATAGTGTATAGGTTGATGTAAGAAAAATGATTATAATTGGCAAGGTAGAAAGATAACAAAAAGTGGATTGCAAGACTATTCTTGAAATAGCCACATGTGATTGCTAAAACATTTATCCACACGGTCACCAGAAAACAAGTGTCTTGATAACATTTAACAATATACACTCTATTAAATATTTTCTTTGCAAAAATATTGCTACTTGAATCATTCAAATTCTGATTTCATAGACCATGCCTGAGCAATATTTCTAGCTCAAATGAAAAATGTTTTGTTGGGTCCAGGGCCAGGCATAATGACAGCAGTAATGGAATGGAAATTTGGCTAATGTAGCAAGAGATAATATTGGGTATTCCATATACTGGACTGTAATTACTATCATTTATCAATGGCTGTGCCAATTGAAGCATCAAAAAATTTGAACAGAACCAAATCTGCCACATCTACATGATACTTTGTGAGTATATACACAATGAAAGAACTTTTCACTATCATATGAAGCTGATATGTAATATTCTGCAGAAATGAAATGCTATAAGTTGCAAGTTTAAATCTTGGCCAACAGAGCATTTTAAACCAGCACACAAGTATAACAAAACAGATAATGTCAAAATATCTGAATAAGATCTGCAGAACTAAGTTCTAGTACTGTTAGGTTACTTACAGCAAGAAGCTGTCGTATAAGCATGTCTGATGCCTTTTCAGATATGTTGCCTACAAAGACGGTGGTGGTGGGGCCACTGTTTTCATCATTTTCTTTGTTTTTTAGACCCGGATGTTCCTTTCTAATACCCATGTGTTTCCCAACCATTGACACTGTAGTTGGAACCAATACCTGAAAATAAAGAGATTCCTATTTTAAATTTCAGAGAGGGAAAACCTTTATCATATCTTCATTAGAAAAAAAAGTCCAGAAATATAGAAGAACCACATTATTTAACATATCAAAAAATGGTCAAATAACTTAAAATAATACATTACTGAAAACAAATGCTATATAAAACCTGAGTCAAATTTACTTTGAAGATCAATATTAATTAATTTTCCCTGTAAAACTTTCCTTACAACAGAGATTCAGAGATTTCATACAATTTTTTTCAGGTGATTCTGCAAGAACCAACTGCACAGAAAAATAAACCTAATGGAAAATTATATAGAAATTCTGAATATTTCTATTTAAATTTATAAATGTTTAATAATCTACATATATTCATATTTAAAATACCACCTAAGAGGAATAATTTTCCTTAAAATTTGGAAGTATTAATTAAAATAGAGATGGTCATTGTTTGAAATTTGGCAGCAACTTTAACTTTGTTAAAAACTATTATTTTGGCTCCCTGGATTGCACCCAATCACGTGATAGGTTCAGTACTTTCCCCCTCCATTTTGGGGATTTGAAATGTTTAGAGTAGCTAGTAGTGTATTTTAACATTAGTGCATATATTATGAACTTTTTGATACAAAGTTCTGTCACCAAATTTGGGCACAAGATTGGGGAGTGCTCCAACAGTAACACTAACAATAAAATTGCCCATAGCTGTGTTCAAATAACAGTAACAATAAAATTGCCCATTGCTGTGTTCAAATAGCTGAATAATCTTTTGGAAATGGAGATCAGTGCAAATACAATTTTCACTCTTTACAAGTGATTTTTCTTTTATTTTTGGAGCATGCTAATTAAGAAACTCAATTTCTTCCTCTTTATTGTAAAACCCTTTCTTTCTTGACTTCAACCATGATTATTGGGGCAATGGTAATGATCGTTCCAATTTAGCAATGATCTCAAGACATTTTGTAAACAATAATCAAACAGATTTAGCTAGGTTTAACCTAGTTTAAAACAGGGCAAAGAGTAGAAGCATGACCCTAAGTTTGTATAATATAGGCGACTACTATTATACTGATCAATCTTAGATGATTTTTTTTGGTGTATGGCCGTAGATAGCCAAAGAAGTCTACAATGCTTTTTACCACAGAGTAGTTCTGGCAGCCTAAGATTGCTAGTTTATTTTCTTCACACATGCATGCTATCCATGGTACACTAGAGAGGGCGATCTACCTTTGCACCAGCTGGCTAGCAGTGTTCAATATTTTTGTAACTGATTACTATTAATTGCTGTTATTTCTGTTAGACACTAATGATATTTTGAAAGATGACATAAAAGTAATCAAATCTTGCAATTATTTCCATAAAGTTTCCACAAGTTGTATTTTACATTATGCTTACCGTTGGCGCAGGAGCCATAATACCCATTGGCACAGGAATCATTGGTGTCCCTGTGAAAAGAGATTGTGTTAACAGTTTATGTTCAAGAATCAACCACAATTTTAAAACACCTACTAAACAGAAATGCAAGAAAACTATATTTATAAATATTATTTATAAAAATGAGAAAAATGAGGCTAATTTGATGAATTTCTGATGTAACTTACCAGGAGGTACAGGTGGAGGAAAACCTGGGAACTGTGGAGGTGGAATTCCAGGTGGAAGGGTTGGGATTCCCATCGGAGGACGATTTAAGTGAGGTGGAAAAGACATTTTAACAATAACCTAAAAAAAAGTGGAGAACAATCAGATTCAGAACCATGAATCTTTTGAAATGTTCGTTACTATTTACAGAGAATTTCCTATGAAAGTTATCTCTATATTCCTCCTTTGAGGATACTAATGTGTGAAGAAATATTAATTAAGATAAGATAAACAGAAATAATAGCTCTTCTGGACTTATTCACTACAAAATAAATAAGAGAATCCTAAGAAAGTAAATTCAGGGCTTTGCTGTTTTACATGAATACACATTCATAAAATGTATATATTAAAATAGTAGCTTGGATCAAGATATGTATTGCCTCAAATATTTATATTTTCAAAAAATTCATAATATTGCGATGCATAGCTGGGCCATCTGGAGCACAAATTATACTTCCAGATGCTCTCTCTGGGGCCTGCTGAGTCTTCAGTTTCTGGAAAGGAGTTTTTCTTCACTGAATCTAGTACTGTAAGGCAGAGATGGAATCACACTTCATTTGCTGAATACTGACAAAGGTCTTTCTCGTCATAATTACCTCAAACCATCATCAAACCGACATTTTTGCTCTAATGTTCACTTCTGACTCCTGTCAAACAAATCATAATGGTAGCAAAGGAATCTGATTTAATCTGAAACTCCACAATAAAGGGAGAGTTTAGTGTCTTATAGAATAAAATAACAAACAGAACTGAAATGTATTCTTTAAAAGATCTTCCTAATGTGCTAAAGATTAAATATAAAAAGATACCAAATAAAAGTGGGAGCACTTGAACCAAGTCCTTTGGAAATATGAAACATAACAGCTTCTATCCCAGGGTAGTAACTATATTGAATTCTACTGTATAGTGCGATATTAATGCAATATCAGGAGTTTTCAATTCAATTGTATAGAATGTGAAGATGTGTTTGTGTTTTATTTTTATAGTTATAATGTACACTGAAGATGGCATTTAATTTCCTTGCATGAGGTGCAATGACAATGAAGTAAACTAAATAAGGAAATTTAACAGCATATAATTTATTTTATTTAAAATTTACAAAGTTTCAGCCATCTAAAACTCCTTCTAATGTTCTTTATCACTGTAATAAAATATCCAGAGTAATTCCAAGAGTTTAGTGGAAGATGCATTTGATCAAAGTTCATACAGAATGTTATTTTCTGATCTCTCTCTTCAGGATCTAATTCAGCAGTTGCTCATTGGACAAAACCAGATACATTTTTACACCACTGAAAAATAATAACTCTTTAAACATTCTTATCAACTAATGTAGCTTTTTGACTGTACTAGAAAATGTGTCTATCTGTTACAAAATCTCTTCAACGTTCTGTAAAAATGATTTATTCTAAATTATTTAGGGCCGGTAATCATTTCTTTCATTAAATCAAACCTACCGGTAATTGTATTGGTCTCAAATAAAAAAGAATTTCATTATGATACTTAGCTTGCTTCCCCTTTTAGGATGACATTATTCTATTACTGGGTTAAAACAATAGTTCCAGGCAGTTACACAGATGACATTACAATTGTTTAAATAGGAAGGCATGTATATATCTATATATACCATTGTGTAGCAAGAGAGTTTCTATTAAATTCAAATTGATTTAAACAATTTTTATTAAAATTGTATTTCTGATTGGACAGAACCCATTTTAGAAATGTATTTAACCTGGTACTCATAAAAGCTGATTATGTTAATTACTACTTCACTAGAGGTATCCTAAAAGCTCTGGAGAACTCTTGCTACAGTTTAAAATAGTATCATTAGTTAACAACATACAGTGGCTTAAAGATGCAGGAGACAATCTTCTGTAATACAGGTAGCCCTCCACTTATGACCACAATTTCTATTGTTAAGTGAGAAATTGACTTTTGCCTCATTTTATGACCTTTCTTGCCATAGTTAAGGGAATCACTGCAGTTGTTAACATGGTTAAGTGAATCTGGTTTCCCCATTGACTTTGCTTGTCAGTAGGTACAAAAGAGGGTCACATGACCCTGGGATACATGACCCTGCACCGTCATAAATATAAAGCAATTGCCAAGCATCTGGATTTTGATCTTGTGATCATGGAGATGCTGCAATGGTCATGTGAAAACAGCCGTAAATCACTTTTATCAGTGGCATTGTAACTTCAAATGATCATTAAATGAACCATTATAAATTGAGGACTATCTGTATGCTGCAACCTTCTTCCAATTAGAATTTGAACATGATTGGTTAATAGGTCTTTTTTATAACAGCACTCCATTTGTGAAATAGGCTCAATGGGGTCACATGCCTGGTATCCATTCCCATATGACTTTCTGAAGCTAATAATGTGTTCTATTTATTTATTTATTTATT
>JAEANM010019251.1:0-12415 GCA_017656035.1 Myanophis thanlyinensis | reverse complement strand
TCCTGTTTTGTACTGAAGTCCACTACCAATTCTTTTGTTTTGCTGACATTAAGAAGGAGTTTGTTTACCAGACACCATTTCTGACCACAACTTTCTCCACCCCATAGAACAAGATGGGAAATATATATGTGCCCATGTATGTGTATGTATTTGTATGGAGTTAAAATAACCACTTTCAATGGTACACTTAGGGTCAATATTGCATCAATTTTGCAGAAATTCAAAAGGAAGCGACTCAAACATTTGAAAAGAATAAGATAAAGAATACTGGCTTTCAGGGGAAAATAGGATCCTTTTTCTTTGGCATGTTCAGAATTGCTCTCATAACAAAACATTCATTCTTTCTCCTTCCTGGGGAAAAAAAGAGAGAAAGAAAAAAGATGGGTAGCACTTATCTACTGAGTACCGGATGAACAGAATAATGATAAAAGCATGTCATTTAGTTTCAAATGGGATAATTTCCATTTTAATTGCATGCTGGCTATTTTAATGGAATGCTTTATTTCAATTCATAGGTTCCAACTATTAAGGAATAGGATTTTATTTTGCAGAACTTGTTAAGGGAGAACATGGTAGGAAAAAAACTAACTCACAATGTTATATACTCACAGTGCTTCCTATGGGCAAATTGCTTACTAAATGCTTTTTTGATTGATCTAATAATTTGCTTTCTTTACTTTCATTCTCACAGACTAAACCGTGGCTTGTTTAAACTACTGAATAGGTGGCTCAGTCCAATAACTTGCTAAAATAAAACCAGGAACCCTTGTTCTAGTTTAGCATAATGATCACATTTGCATATCAAATTAAATCCAATTTGGTTGTCCAAGTCTAAACCAAGCTAGCTTTAAAAATGTTGCTTGTTGATTATTTCAAGATTAATTGTAATTTGGATGAATTTGAATTTCAACTATGGTAAAATTAGATTAAATTATAATTGAAAAACAAAAGTTCCCAAACCTCTTTTTTGTAGCTATACTATAGTTTTAGAATCTCTACAATTAAATGTATTAGCATTTTGTCATTATCAAATCTGGGTACACAGAGAGATGCTGATTAACCATTTAAAATAGTGTTGTATTCCATTTGATTTCTAAAAATATGAAGAAACGGTTTCTTAAAAATTTGGAAGATCAGTCCACTAGATTCAATACTGACTGGAAAAATAGATTTTCCACTAACATACAAAACAAGGCAAGGTAATATAATATAATAATACAATAGAATATTGCTATTTGTTTGCTGCTAACTGCTTCTATTTTACTTATGGTATTAATGCAGCCAAGTTACACATGGCAGTTAATATAGTTTTGGCCAGTATGGATTTATTTTGCTAAGGTGCAACACTCCCACTTTTGAACCAAGTTGGTAATGAAAAAAATCAATGTATGATATTGTGTTTAATTAGCTAATATAATTCTGTTACTGAATTTTTATTCTAACTTCTGCTTTTCTTAGCATTTCGCCCCTCAGTATTCTTTTCAAAAACATGTGATATTTTCAACAAGGACCTCACAATTACCGGATAATTGCAACTATGTTGATGTATGAGTGATGGAGAAGAGTGATTAGATACTAAATCTCTTTACCAATTTAATTTCCAGACAAATGATCCATGCTTTGAAAGCTTATTGGTCCATCTGCTGGCATTGTTATTAAATGAGGCAGTGACTATAAATGAATAGATGAACTTAGTTTGTATTATTATTTGTATTACAGAAAATGTGAAAGATGCTAATTTTATATTTTTTCCTCTTTTCATGATTAGGAATATTATGATGAAATGTAGGCTTCAGGTAATTTCTCCCTTCTGGAATGATGTAAGAATGTTAGAGCTTCACCATGGAAATTATGAACTCTGACTTACTTGGCAACCAGAACCACCGGCTCATAAAATTAACAATTTTGTCAGGAATAAAATTTTCTTTTCCAATAAGCTATTGGGGTTGTTTTGCAATAGCTCAAGATGCCATATGTGACCTCCCTTTATTCTCTTCCAAAACAGATTTTGTATATAATTTGGAATGAGAGATGGTGATTAAGCCCAACAGAAGCAAATACAATTCTATTGTTGAGAGCAGATTGAATTTGAGCTTCCCAGCTCTTAATGCAAGATCTTAATTGTTGACATTGCATTACATTGAACACAGTCTATTTAGCTCCTTGTTGAATGCTTAGACAATGAATGATGCAAATAAAAGAAACATCACAAAAAATCCAACCTAGGCAAAAATAAGTGATGATCAGAGCTAAATCTGTGATTGTAGGAACAAACTGATGAATAATTATGTAAGATCAATGTCATTCAACATGTTTGTTGTTGTTGCTGTTGTTACGGTAGTTTGAAATCTTTTGTAACATCACCCCCTAGACAAGATGAAAAAATACACCAGATCTGAAAGTCATTTTGAGCTAAAATAGCAGTCAGAACTAACCTGGAGAATATTCTGTCCTAGTAGTTTTCAAAAATCATCCACCTTTGTATAAAGGATTTCCATTTTGAATGGGTTTTACTGCTGGTCATAGAAACTAATGTTAGTATTGCTGCTTTATATAAAATATCCTATATGTAAGAAAAAAGCAAGCCCAATTCCTCCCATCACTGATGATGTTACTTTGGTAATGAAATATCTGCAAGAAAACAACCAATTTCAGAGCGCACCAAGGACTCCATAATACATCTTTCTTTCTTTTTTAAAAATAAATTTTATTAATTTTGTATTGTTCACGCTTGTTAGTGCTTAATAAACATTGTGTTGTCTGGGTATTTAATTTGCTTGACAATACAGATTACATTCTTAATCTCCACCCCTTTTTTCCAACCACTGGCAAAATAAATTCCATGTTTGATAATATTCCATGTCTTCTTTCTGTTTAATTTTCAGTGTAATATTCCATCCATTTCTACACAATCTAGTATCTTCCTAATTATCTCTTCGTCTCATGGTCATTCTTCATTTTTTTCCCAATATTGTGTAAATATAATCCTTGCTGCTGTTAAGACATGTAATATTAAATATACAGTATACTTTGCTTATCACCCATAATACATCTTTCAATCCTTCTGAAGTCCCACACTTTAGTTTACATTTACACTTACTTTGAAATCCTTTATTGTGGGAATCCTTTTGTGGTGTTTGGAAAGGAGGGAGTTGCCATTAACTTTTCTGTGCCTTGGGAAGCAAAACAAGCACAGATGGTGTTTGATCGATAACTAGAACTATGATTGCACAAGATAAGATACTAAGATATATCTCATAACTAATTAAATGAAAAAGTACTACGTTGTACCTATAGAATGTCAGAAAAAGTTTACTTCCTGGAAATACATTTTTCAAGAAAATCGTTTTTCATCAACTGAATAAAAACTGGTGGAAAAAAGAAAAAAAGATAACAAGTCTAAACAGCCTAATGCTTCGTGCTACTGAACTTCCATGAAGGCAGATTTAAAAATTGTAACTAAATTGGTGTTCATGCTGCCTGAGGAATTTTGGAAGTTGAAATCCACATATCGCAAAGTTGCTGAAGTTTGAAAAACACTGACCAATCTAAAATAGTATTCAGGGAACAAATTAACAAAATTGGTCTGGAATTGGATCTGAATATAGTCTACTACCATAAAATATTGATCTGAAAGGTTAGTTTTGATATTAACAAAGATATTTAACTCCTAGGGGATTCTGTCAAATTTATATCGAAGAAATAGACATTTATTGCATTATACTTTACAGTTACATTAAATTGCATTAATTACATTATCTTTACATTAAGGTAAAGATTCCCCTCACACATACTGTATGTGCTAGTCATTCTAGTCATTCCTGACTCTAGGGGATGGTGATCATCTCCGTTCTTAAGCCAAAGAGCCATCACTGTCTTATGACAATTCCGTGGTCATGTGGCTGGTATGACTAAACGCCAAAAATGCATGGAGCACTATTTACCTTCCCACCAAGGTGGTCCCTATTTTTCTACTTGCATTTTACATGCTTTCGAACTACTAGGTTGGCAGAAGCTGGAGCAAGTAACGGAAGCTCACTATGGTGCTAGAGATTCGAACTGCCGAACTGCCGATCTTTCTGATTGACAGGTCAGTCAATCTTAGTCTTAGCCACTGAGTCACCATGCCCATTTAATTACATTACACAATACAAAAATGATGTTGAGACCCTAGAGATTAGAGAAGAACAACAAAAATAATAAGAGGTATGGAGGCTAAATCATATAAGGAAACAAGATATGTCTACTCATAGTGACATGACAGCTGTCTTCCAGTATTTAGGGGCTGTCCAAGAAGAGAAGTTGACTTATTCTCCAAAGCACCTGAGGGCAGGTGAAGAAATAGTCTTTGTTCAGAATGATACCTGTTAAACATATGATATTTTAATTGTGGGGACTGCCTGATGCTTTTGATATTCTTTCCTGCAAATATTAGAAAATTGGTAAGCTATGAGGTACAAATATGAAAAAGTTAATTCTTGTAGATGTGGTATCTGCCCCTCTTCCAAAAATATGAGCACAGTAATACAAACTGTGCAAACTGAACATGGGTCAGCAGTGCTATTTGGTTGCAGAGAAAGTAAATGCATATTTTACTTATTTAACACAAACAAAATTTCCAGATCATAGAAAGTAATAATTCAATTTTCTTGTTCTATTTTAGAGTGGAATTGGTTGGTCTATACCTCAAGTATTATATCCACTTTTACTTACTCTGTTTTCAAAAGAATAATTAAAATAAATAAATACATTCAAAATGTTGAGAAGTGACCCAATTTGTTATTTATAATGCTTGGGGTAGAGGGATAGGGGGAAAAGTTCAAAACTTGTTAAAAGAACTCTGTCTAAAATTTAGCTCGGAAAGTTAAATAAAACATTTTACCCATTATTTGAACTTATCCCTTTTGGAAGCTTCATGAAATTAGACACTTTACAATAATCAGTGGATTTGTCCAAATTCTGATTGTTCTTTGACTGATTCAAATTTGGAATTAATTTCAAATTGGCAGATTAAATAATTAGGCTCCCATTCTATAATGTATTTAAATGGTTTGGATATATAAATTAGTTGTGCCATGTTCTTTAATATGTTTCCAAGCGTGTTGAATAACTTTGAATCTTTTATTGCAAATCTCTTCTTAAATATCTCATTATTTTTAATCTGTGGTATAGCAATGAAATACTAAAATTCCTTAATAAATTGAATAGACTCACACATGTCTATTTCTCTGGCTGTACAGAATTAGAAGATTAATTTATCCTCTCATTTTCTATCTAGCACCCAAAACATTAACTCTTGTTTGAACTTCTGAAAAAAAAACTTCATGTCTAAAATCACAATTTATTATATTTGTCCTCAGTGTGATAAAATTGGAAATAAATAGCTAATCTAAATGCAGCATTTTGTATTACAGTTTTCCATTCTCCAAGCCCACTTAGAAAAGTAAACCTTACTTGTTTATCTGGTCTTTCCAACTATCAGGATATTATTATCCTGAAGCACAAATAGATCTTTGTTATACAATGAAGATCTAATTACCATTGCATTTCCTACTTGTCACCAGAAAACTGCTTGTAAATTAGAGTATTATTTCACAAATATGCTCAGCAGTATTACCAAAAAAAGAATACACAATAAAAGGAACATGTTTTCCAGCTGGAGCTGTGCTGTCACACAACTGAAAGGTTACAAATATGATTAACTGTGACAGGCCTCATGTGCTGCTCTTGTAAATCTTACACATGGTAATGCATTAGGGTTGGCAGGTGTAAACAGAATGGGGAAAGTGTAATTTTTTTTTCACCGCCATGTGCAATTAAGACAAGTATATTAAGCAAAGAGTTGGAAATGGCAATGCTCAAGAGTCGAGATGTAAATAGGGAGATAAGTTTTCTTAAAAAGTATTTTGCTTAGGACATTGTAATGTAAGGTTGTTGACTTTGCTTGTAATTTCAAGGTTAAAAATCTACCTGGAGTCATTTTTGCCCCTTGCTCTGCATTCATCTCTGAAAAATATACCATCAAAAAAAAATGCATTCTGTAATAGAATCTTACAGATTACTGCAGCCCATATGTACATAGCATATGTCCTCTGGAAAGATACATTTATTATATATTCTGGCAGATGTCACCTTGGCAGGAAGAGTGTACACATGATGCTAACTTAATATTGTGCCCTTTTCTCCAAGAGCTAAACATTTCTTAAAGCATGTGTTATGTTAAAATTGAAGAAAAGATCACTTCCAGAAAGTACACTTGTGCCTGCTTTTGCTACCTCTGACTTTCCCAGCTGGAGTTTATGCTTCCTAATGGAATAATTAGAGACTCAGATTGTTGTAGTGTCTAAAGCAGGACTGTCAAACTCCCAGCCCATGGGCCAGATGCATTACATGCTAACCATGCTCATACCTGGTTTAGCAAATGGGGGAGGGGGAGTCCTGATACATCATGCGACACCACAATGATGACGTTTGACACCCCTGGTCTAAAGGCAGTCAGGAGACAGGGAATGCTAGGCCTGCCCTTAGACACAAAGCCAGCTTTATCCCACGCTGCAACTCTCCCTCTCCTTCAAGCATGGCAGCCAATGTGTAGCATAGCAGAATAGCAGTTCTGACAGGAGAAGTCCCTTATTCAGTCCTAGGAAGGAGGCAATGACAAACAGCTTCTTAATATGTTGCCAAGAAAATTGCAGGCAGTCCAGGCAGTCTCCAGGAGTCAAAAACTGACCTAGAGGTACTAAATATAAAGGAACTGAATTGGTGTAGTCTTTTAAATAAATGCCACCCAGACTCAAGATGGAAGGTCTCATTAATGGATCCCACATTTACTTGTGATCCCCAAAATGTGTTGTGATTTAAGACTGCTATATCTAGACTGCAGCAATTCAGGTGGTTGCTTGGGTAGGTGCTACAGTGTGGCCACCCAGATTTTATTTTTAGTGACCTTTGCACGGATTATAACCTCACATATATGTCTTGAAGACAGTGGCTTCCTATTACTTCTGGCTGAAGTAAGAACCAAACCAATTCACACCACATCAAATGTTCTTCTTTCTTATGCTAGAACACTTAACCTGAATTTCTCTGACTCTATGTTGTCTGATATGATAGTTCACACTGAAGCATTTAGCTGAACCTTTAGTTGTTAGTTGCGAAGTTGTGGCCAACCCATCACAACCCCATGGACAACATTCCTCCAGGCCTTCCTGTCCTCTACCATCCCCGGAGTCCATTTAAGCTCATGCTGACTGCTTCAGTGACTCCATCCAGCCACCTTATTCTCTGCCATCTCCTTCTTCTTTTGCCCTCAATCGTTCCCAGCATTAGGCTCCAGTGAGTCCTTCCTTCTGATTAGGTGGCCAAAGTATCTTCAGGATCTGGCTTTCTAAAGAGCCATCAGGGTTGATCTCCTCTAGGACTGACTGGTTTGATCACCTTGCAGTCCAAGGGCCTTGCAGGAGTCTTCTCCAGCACCATAATTCAAAGGCCTAGCTGAACCTTTAGGACATATGTAATATTTAAATACATACGGACTAGTGTGGTGTTTCTCAACCAGTTTTAGACAGGTAGAAGTCAACTCCCAGAATTTCTCAGCCAGCTACTGAAACAAAATATTGAATTAGCAAAACTGTGAATTAATACTGCATTAAATTCAGACAAACATATGCCAACCAGGCAAATCAGGAAAATAAATTTGCTGGTTAAAATATTAGAAGAACATTGCAAGTTAGAAGATCAATGTGTTTCCATAGACAGCTGTATTATAACTAAGGAGACTTTTATTCAAAATCACCATTAGCCACACCCACATTGTTCTTGAACAGAACTATTATTTATTTTGATTGCTATGAGGACAATATGCATGAGGAATATAGATCTTGTAAACTAGAACCCAAACTGAATTACATGTCAGGAACATCTGCAAAATTTTCATCATGTCATCACTGTAATGCAAGCTCAGCCCCTTTTGTGGGAATGTCATGACACATGTGCAAAAGAGGTAGTGCTTATGCTAAATAGGTCTGAAGCTGCTTTCAACAGTTGGCTTCTCCTGCTCAAACTGCCATAATGGATTCACTGAAAGCAATGGAGTTCAAATATACATTGAAATCAATTAATTTGTTCTATGTATAAATGTAGCTCAATCCAACCTAACATGAATCAATGAAGACAATTCAATTGCAGCTTATAGTCTTTGCGAAAGGAGTATGCATAACCATGCCCAAATATGGAAATGAGTTTCTGTCTCTGTACAGGTATTAATTTACTTAGAAGCACTAAGAGAGTCATATAATAACCAATTAGTGCAGTTCATTTTGGCTTATTTTTCATACATTTTAAGTTGCAATTGAATTGTCATGGGCTATTTGGGATCTATTTCACTGCTGTTTTCTCCAGCTTCCTACTATTTCCACATTATCCATGTGGAAAGAAAACTGCCAAATGGATAGTAAGTTAGTCCAGAAAAACCTATTGCCAGAATCAATGTCTGTGCCTTGAAAGTACCATAAGATCTTTAGTGTTTTTATTGCCACAGATCCACCTTTCTGGAAAATGGGGTTTGTTACTACTACTGAACATAATTTAGAGGGACAACAAAAGCTTAGAAATCCTTACCAATATTGATTTTTACAGATTATATGATTAATCTACATCTCAATTGCTTAGTGCAGTGCATTCTGAATTTAGTTTAACTTTTTTTTTCCTTTTACAAATTATGCAAGTTTCAGATGTGTTCAACATTAAATAATAATAGGAAATGCATTGAAATGGAATCCAAACTGGGCAAATATGCCACTTTTACCATCAACAGGGTAAAATAGTAAAAACTGAAGAAATCAAGATGCCTTATAGAAATAATAGAGTCTGGATAAAGAAGATTACTGTAAACATCTGGGCATCTTTCAAGCTGACAACATCAAGCACATTAAAGCTCAGAAGAAGATTAGAAGTGAATACATCATAACAATGAAGAAGATATCCAAACTCCATGAAGGAGCTAGCATCAAAGTGGTTTACACCTGGGTAATTCCAGTTGTTAGATATAGAAACAAGCTAGAATATTGGATTGGCTCAAGCAGAATAAAAAGTTGTAGATAGGAAGACCAGAAAGATAATGATAATATATCATGTTCTTCATCCTCATAGCAACATTAATGGACCCAATTACCAAGGAGCATAGGTGGGAATGTAATTTGCAAGTACACCACAAATTTGAAGAAGAAAAAAGGGAATTGGAAGAGTATCTGAAGGACAGTGAAGAAGATATACTGAATCTACTACATTGTGAAGGCTTACTAAATACCAAAGGTACGAAACTGGTCTACATGAAAGACCAAATGAAAAATAGAAGAGAAACGTGGCCACTATACAAAAAATTAGTATGGAAAGCAGATGACAAAACCTGGCAATGCCTAAGTGCAGGAAAACCGAGACAAGAAACAGAGGGGCTAATTCTGGCTGCACAAAACCAAGCGTTAAGATCAAATGCATACAAAATCATAACTGAAAAGACAGCAACAGACAGCAAATGTCATCTCTGCAAAGAAACCAAAGAAGCGGTAAACGACCTAGTTAGCTGTCGCAAGAAGGTTGAACAGATTGGCTACAATTGACAGCCTAACAAAGTAGCAACAATGGTACATTGAAATATCTGCAATAAGTACATTTGTCTGTAAAGCAAGAACTGGTAGGACCCCAAAGTAGACATAGTAATAGAAAATTTAAAAATCATATTATACTAGCACCTGCCACATAATACCCCAGAATTAACAACTGTTAAGAAAAACAAAAGTTATTTTAAGTAAAACAGAAAAGTGTAGATAGCAGATGTGGCAGTATCTGAAGACAACAGAAAAGAAGACAGAGAACTGGAAAAAAATAGAATTCCAGTTCTATTTTGTGTTTTTCTCCAGTTCTTAGTCTTCTTTTCTGAACTAGAATAGAATTCTACTTCTGCTAAGAGTAGAACGATTGTGGCCAAATAAATAGTAATAGTACAATCCCAAAACATCTGAAGCACTCTTTGAACATCATCACCATTGACAAATTGCAGCTGTACTTAGAACAGCCTACATCCTATGACAATACTTCAAACAACATCTGCCTATTCCAGGTTGTTGGGAAGGACTCAATAGGTCAAGGGTGTTCTGGTGGCCCATGAGCCGGATGCGTCATACACAGGCCACGCCCACTCATGCTCCACAAAGTGGAAAAGCATACTAACCCAGTCTAAACATCTGGTGACCAACCATAATAACAATATCAGATGTTTTAGAAATAGAAACATATGATTTCCCCAAGTTTGTAAAGTAGAGATTATTGTGGACATCAAATTCATGCAAAAGTGACATACATATTGGGGCAAACCTTTTAAGCCTTGTGATTATCCAATTGGGAGGAATTGTTGTGTCTTCCTGTCAGATCATTTCTATCAGCTTCATGTAGAATTTCCTCAGATTTTACTCACTTTTAAATAGACTAAGCATCTTGATATGTCATATTATAAGAAATAATTTTGCCATTTTTTCCTGTTCATTTTCCCTCATCTAGCCAGATTGGCTGTGAAAGCAAATTACACATGGTACTATTACTATGTTCACCAAGATCAACACATATACATAAATAATGCATATTAACTTCATTAAATATAATGAATATATCTTTGATATATGTATATATGTGTATAGGTATAGGGAAAGGGAAAGGGAAAGGGAAAGGGAAAGATTCCCTCACGCATACGTGCTAGTCATTCCTGATTCTAGGGGGCGTTGCTCATCTCTGTGTTTAAGTCAAAGAGCTAGGGCTGTCTGATGACCATTCTGTGGTCATGTGGCCAGCATGACTAAATGCAAAAAGTGCACAGAATTCTGTGACCTTTCCAAAATGGTGGTCCCTATTTTTCTTCTTTGCATTTTTACATGTTTTTGAACTGATTGGTCAGGAAAAGCTGGGGCAAGTAATGGGATTCCTCTTCAGGCAGGCCTGGGAACGAGGCCCCCGGAGAGAACCTTTCTTTGCAAGAAGCCTTCATCAACAGGTTTGTTCCCTAGATGGAGCTCTGCAATGGCTCCCCACTTCTGTTACATGGCGCTAGGGATTCAAACTGCTGAACTGCTGACCTCTCTGATTGACAAACTCAGCATCTTAGACACTGAGCCACCCTATTGTGTGTGTGTGTGTGTGTGTGTACCCTAATCAGAATATGCAGTTTTAGATTCAGGTAGCAGCTATCAAAGTCTGGTAGGAACAGTTGTGACCTGTGTCTGGAAAGAATATAGTTGTTTAAGGTGTTGTGGAAATGTGCTCCCATGCGCACTGATGCACTTTCTGAGGTTTGATCTGAAAAGCTGCACAACTGGAGCTACATTCAATTCCCCAGTGTAGCAAATCAATTTAATCTAAACTGAATTCCTATGACTTGTCCTCACTATCCAATGCAAAATATATTTGCAGATAAAAGCCAACGTTGTCCCATTCATTTCTGTTTATATCTTTGTGTCCGGTTTGTTTGGCAGACTCCTTTTCTTTTTGATCTTTATTTTGTTCCGTATATGCTTTGTGGAATAGAAGTTCATGATTCTGTCTTTGGATATGGGAAGTCTTGGCTTCTACAAGTAGGGCTGAGAAAACTGGCGTAGAAATTCAGTGGCTGTCAAAATAGGGATTTGAAAATGACTTATTTCATTCTTAACAGTAGAATAGGAAAAGCTGGCAGCAGTTCCAAAATTTTACATTGCCATGTCTGTTTGGTCCTCAGCTATCTACTGTCCCTACTATTTAAGCATCTATGATGGTGAACCTATGGTACGTGTGCCACAGACGGCATACAGAGCCCTCTCTGTGGGTAAGTGTGCCATCACCCCAGGGTCTCTCCTGCACATTCGCCCATGTACACACATGTTCATGTGCATTTCTGTATATCTGCATGCATATTTCCATGCATGCACACATGCATTTTCACATATGTATGCGCCTTGCTGTTTGGCCATGTGCACATGCACACAATTTGGGCACTCGGTGCCTAAAAGGTTTGCCATCACTGATCTATAGTATACTGTCCCTACTATTAATCATATATAATTGTGTTTAATTGGATTAGTAGTTCCTCTATTCTGGAAAATCCATAGGGAAGCCTAAAGATGTCGGCGTTCTCATTTGGTGTGGAATTATGTGGTGATCAGACATAAAATGCAGAGTTCTATATACCCATCCAAACAAGAAATTGTGCATAAAACTAATATTTCTAGTGTTATCTAATGCATCTTTGAAGCTTTCTAAACAAAGAGCAGTAGCAGATTTCATGTACTGTATGAAGGATTTCAGTTTATTCTGATATTCAATTCAATTCAATTCAATTTCAAATTTATTGGTCACATACACAGTCATACATGGTACAATATGCAGTGAAATG